>JARJDW010020599.1:0-38686 GCA_030264715.1 Adinopsis sp. GC000173
TTAACAATAATAATATTCCAATTGTGGCCACTTCTACATCGTACTTATATCAATTTGTTTCTCTTAACATAGCCTCTTATTCACTGCAATTTCTTTATCAAGTTTTATTGTCTAGCTTCGATTATTGATATTTAAAAAAAACTATACTTATGTTTTTGATGATCGACTAAAATATTAAAAGTGGAAAGTAATTAATAATTTTTTAAGGAATTGCCGGAAATGAAAAAGAATTTATTAATCGAAACAAATTAATAATAATATATTTGAATCTTGATAGATTTAAATTCTTACACCATTGTTAGAAGACGTCAATTCTTCTAGAGTTTCTTATGTTACGACGATACGAAATACGTTTCATCGAATGTCTAGCTAGAAAAATACTACCGAATTCACAAAAAATCAAATTTTAAGGAAAACAAGTCTAAATCTGTACAAAAAGATGCAACGTTGTATCCATTTCTCTCAA
Organism: Adinopsis sp. GC000173; assembly: GCA_030264715.1. Classification (NCBI taxonomy): domain Eukaryota; kingdom Metazoa; phylum Arthropoda; class Insecta; order Coleoptera; family Staphylinidae; genus Adinopsis; species Adinopsis sp. GC000173. The sequence goes on from JARJDW010020599.1 coordinate 467, forward strand.
TCTTTCTCATTATCTAACAAGTTTTCTTCCTCATTTCATTAGAACTTGAAAATTCAGTGAAAAACATGGAAAAAAGTGAAGTTCAATGAAATTTAGTAAAAACACTAAAAAAAAGAGTGAAATTCAGAGAAATTCAGTGTAATTTAATTAAATTCAGTGAAAAACACTGAAAAAGAGTGAAATTAAGTGAAAAACACTGAAAAACAGTGAAATTCATTTAAAAACAATGAAATTTAATGAAATTCAACGAAAGACACTGAAAAAAATGAAATTCGAGCAAAATTTAGTGGAAAACACTGAAAAAACAGTGAAATTCAGTAAAAACCTTGAAAAAAAGAGTGAAATTTAGTGAAAACCCTGAAAATTAAATTGCAATATTTAAATCAACAACAAAAATGTAACAAACATGATCAAACTTACAAACTTATTACAATTTCTCATAGCTTTACTAAAAGCTCATGCAAAAGGAAAAGAGAAAAATTTTAAGTTTTAACTTTTTCCTTTCTCTTTTAATTTTTTTAATTTTCTATAAAAATTCAATTCTCTAATTTCACTAAAACTTATTAAATTTCATTTCATTTAACAAACAAATAGTAAAAAATTTAATTGAAAATGCAATGAAAAGTCTATAAATTCAACATAAATTTCAAGTATCATAGTTGTCAAGTATGAAATATCATCAAACGACGAGTAGTTTTGGCGGTTGGATTTGAAATTATTTCCGCTTCCTGGCTGAGTTAAGCAATAACGTACGTAACTAATTATATTTATTATAAAAAAAAGTATGAGTTGCAAATTGAATGCAAAAATGAAATTACTCGTTGTGATTTTTATATCATCTACCAATACATAACAAAAGAAGGAGATGCTAAAAATAAAGCTTTTAAATTTTTTCGCGCCTAATCATATTTTAGACACATGCATATTTTTCAAATTGCATTAATCACATTTATACAGCCTTACATTTTATGCGAAATATACTAAAAATACGGTGAGATATAAAACAAAAGGAGATAAAATTTGTTTTCAATTGAAACTTACTTCTATGTTAAAGACGTAATAAAAATTTTATATTTTAAATGAAATTCATCTTATGTAATGTTTAAGGATCATAACGTCGACGTAACTGTTCATAAACCAACGTAAATTGATAGTTCAGTATTTTATCGCATAATAAATCAAAAAAAGCAGCTCCTATTAGATCAATCGATGATAGACAAAAATCGTTGTTGTGTTATTGAAGCGCATGTGACCGACTAGACGATGAGTGGACGTTGGTTGTTATGATGAAATAAATTGGATTTTGGTAAACGTACAAAAATCATTTACAAAGTAAAAAACGTTTGTAAAATATACAAACCTATTAAATTTTTTTATAGCTTTGCTAAAAACGCTTAAAAACCCAAATTTTAAAGGAAAAAAAGTCTAAACTAAAAAAGTGCAACGTTGTACCAATTTTCATAATTTTTCTCATTGTCTAACAAGATTCCTTCCTCATTTCACTAGAACTTATTAAATTTAAATTATTATTAAATTATTTTGTGTGACCCACTACCGATGAGTAGACGTTGGTTGTTACGATGAAATAAATTAGATTTTTCTAAACGAGAATGAATATCAATAACGCTACTTTACGATGTACTTACACTAAATCATTTGCAAAAGCAAAAAAGAAAGTTTGTAAACTAAATTACCGGCACATGTAAAACAAGCCGCCAGCTATGTCAGTATGAATTTAATTCAACTTTCAAGAAGTTTATTCAATTGGACTGAATACATTTTCTACTACTACTACTACTGGTGGTAACTATTTTACATCTCTGATTAGAGTTGCTAAATCATATGTGACTCTGCGCGTACCAGATTGCTCCCAATTTTTAATTAACATCTATTGTGCACAGACAAATTAATTCACTCATTCGCGCGCTATATAGTATACTAATATACAATTAATATAAAACTCTTTGTTGTAGCAAGCAATTCAGCAAGGCGCGTTCTCCGCAGTGCGGAGCAACTTGAAAAAGCTTGCTGCTTCATTACAAGCTGCTATTCGTTTCCGCAATTTCGGTCGTTCTCGTCATAGTGACTGGTTTGTGGATAGAAGCCAGGAAGAAGCTTCGGATAAACAGGATGCGGCAGAATCCACCTGCTGCGGTCATCCAGTTGTTATTGATACTGGCCAGCCGTACTTTTATAAGGTAAACATATATCTATACATTGTATCTAATTCAATTTTATGCATTACACTAACGTAAATTGGCTTCAATTTCTTACACCCAGCAAACGTATTAATAGGCTTAGCACCTACTACGTGCAAAACTAGAACAAATGATACATAAATTTGTCCAGACAATTGTAGGCTTTCGAAAATTTAACGTTTTGTTGGATGTAGGTAAATTAATCAGCCAGCATTTTAGCACAATGAACACTTTGCTATAAACGTTTTAAAAACATTACATATACGCTTTAGTGTATTGTAAATATTGAGATTAGAGTCAGACATGCTACAATCGAATCTACAATCAAATTATGTAAGTAAAGCACGTGCCAATCTCCAAATGAATACTTTAATTAATACTCTTCAGCTGGTGCATTTTAATAATGAGTTCCTATGTATTTTCTACTTTCAGTGGCTGGGAGTTATATCACTCGCCGTATTGTATAATGTCATTTTTGTGCTGGGCCGAGCTGTTTTCTGGGAGCTCAACAATTCCATTCAACCGTTATGGTTTACCTTAGATTACGTTTGTGATTTGCTCTATATTTTAGACACATTAGTCAGAGCTCATGAAGGTACGTTGATGCAAACCATTCATTCATCTTTGCCAAATGCATATATTAAATCAATATATTTGCTACCTACTAATACATTTATTATAGAAAGTTGTCCGATTGAAAACATAGTAAAACCAATTCCAAATTTTTGTCAAACGTGATTAAATAAATTTGTATGCCGTGGACGTTGAATCAAAGCAATAATTCGCGATTATCAAGTACCCACTTCATCTAAAACCAAGATGTATGTTACCTACTAATACATTTATTATAAAAAGTAGTCAGAATTAAAACATAGTGCAACCTCTTGCATAATTCGTTTCCTCTTTAATTAACCTGTTGAATCATGCACTTCCAAATTTTTGTAAAATATGATTAAATGAATTTGTGGCTCGCATGCGTTAAATCAAGACATTAATTTATCTTTACCAAATATATGTACATTTCATCTAAAACCAATAAATAAATAATTAATCAATTGAATCTTGCACTTTGTAGCCCACATACGTTGAATCAAAGCATTCATTCGCTTTTACCAAATACACATTTCATCTAAAACCAAGATATATGCTACCTACATACATACCTACTAATGCATTTATCATAAAAAGCTGTGTGCATAACAGCACAGCAGAAACTCGTATAACAAGCATAATTTGCTTACTCGTTAATTATTTAACAGGATCATCCGGAACAAGACTTAGAATGCTATTTATAATAGTTGATCAAAGAAATTGCATAAATTGCTATTTCGTACAAATACATTTTGTTTTAGTTATCAGTCAATACTTTCAATTTTATCGAAAATGTAATTCAACGAACTCATTAAATAAATTTGTAGCCCGCATATATGTACATAGCCTAATTACGAGTTTGTTGCTTAATAGATAAAACCAAATATTATGCTGATATAAATGCAATTTTGTACTTCATTGTTAAATATAAGTAGCATGTAAATACCTGTGTTAATAAGTTAATATCTACGATCAAACTGGCAAATATACGTACACAGATACAAATAAGTTTTGGATTTACACAGTTGTTATTCATAATTAAAAATGCCATATCATGTGTGACATAACCTTAAATTCTTTAATTGCTATATTCATTTGGTACACCATGACAATTATTCTTTCTTGGGGAACTCTTGTTTGGAGCACAAATTATAAATAATACTCTTATTACTGTTTATAATTAATCATGTTTCGCCTTTGCAGGCATAATCATCAAATTTCTTATTGGAAATTGACATTCTATGTATATAATGTTTAATCTTTTCCGTTTAACTTATATATTTCCTGGTGATGCCTGCAAAACCAACATATATATTAATCTATAAACAATAATAAGTATATTATTTATAATTTGTGTTACATCCAAGAGTTCTTTAAGAAAAAATGACATTATTTTGTTTTGTCAAAATAAGTAATATTTATATGCAAAGTCATTTCCTTATTTATTAACATAAACTTTAATAATTTAATACTGTACATGCAAAAATATTATATACACATCGATTTATCATAAACAGAAACTTTTTTACTTGTTATAAAATTATAAATAAATATTAGGTTTGTTTTTTATTCCAAAATGTCCATGAACATGCACAATTTGTGCAGTTTTTCTGTTCTTTATTCCACGTGCACACAAATTTGGCAGTTTGCACCGTGTTCTTTATTCCCCTCATTCCTGCAAAGTACAGCTAAATTCATGAACTTCGTGCATACATTCGAGAGTAGGTGCAGCTTTGCACACATGTGCAGTATCTGTCATTTGATTTCAAATGTAACGCATAACCAAAAAAAAGCTACTTTGCGCGGCAACCTACATAACCGTGATCGAATCTGTAGTCTAGGAAATGAGTACTAAATGTATTAAAGTTTGAATGGTTGCCAAATTTAAGAGAAAGCACCACACTGCACCAGCGGCACATAGAGGAAACATAGTGTTTTTTATTTCAAAACATTTTTTTAATGAACTGTTCATTTAGGTTCAGAATCATTTAAAAAAGTGAATGAACTTATGTTCATGTGCAAGAACTAATGTTCATGTTCAGAGGAATAAAAAACAAACCTATTAAGTACTGGTATCCAAATCTATATTTCTCATATTTAATTGCAATTCCCGAAATTATTTTCTATAAGTATAATATAATTATAATTTACTAGTTTTGTGAACATCTCCATATACAGCGCTTCCCTGAATTCCCTTTTATAAAACACCCTTTTTGTTTCACATGCAAATATATAAAATTAAAGTTGGGGTGGAATGTACTAATGAACATTTTTATGCAAAGCATGAAATGGTGTGTATAAACCGGCACTTCACTTACAAAAAGGCGCAAATGATAATCCAAATATATATATGTATATATTTTACTAAATATACGAAGAAGCAACAGTTGCAATAAATATAAGTACGCATCTAATTACAAAGTGTTTTATGATGTTAGCGTGCCCAAGATGTTAAATATCTCAATAATAAGTCCCTTGTGTTAGTTTTGACCGTGAGCTTTGCATGTGAATAGGTAGTTGCGTGCCATCGACTTATAAGACAAAACATATATTCGCTTTAATTATTTTAATAATTGCCAGACACGCAGCCTTTATTAATTAACATGATGTCTTTAAATAAATAGGAAGAGCTTCAAGGAATAGTCCCTGTCCTAACAACAATGGGCCTAATTGTTTTTCTATAATAGCCCTAATTTCATTATCACAAAGTTCAAGTTTAAATCTATGACATAGGAAGTGACATTGAAATTGAATGGATGGATTAATTGAATTAATAAAAATTTACGTATATACCTACGCATTCATTCAAATTAGATGAAAGCAGCACGAAAATTAATGTTTTAAAAATATTTAATGAAATTTTTTCTCGCTTCATTATCATTTAATAATGAGAATGTGTATTTTGCAAATTGGATTTTTTTGTTTCTGCTAAGTTGATTAAATATTTAACAATATAACATTCAACATTTTTTTCGCAATTTATATATTTTCAAAACAATATTATTACAATTACCTCAAGAGTTAAATATAGTCACTTCTTAATATTTTGTATATTATGGCAAATATTAATCATAGTCACATAGAAAACGATAAAGTTTTGAAGTTTACGAAGTGGAAATCAGCACTACAAGCATTACAAAAAGTTGTTTTATAATATATTCCATATAATGTAGAATTCCAATTTGCTTCTTAAGGATATTAGGAACCATAATCACATAACAACCCATAAACGCAAATTAATATTCGGCACAATATAGAAAATATTAAGAAGCAGCGTTCTTTAACTCTTGAGGTAATCATATGCGGCTATAAGTTTTTATATGACTAGTTTCAGGTTAGATTTAGTTTTGTTTAATAGCGTCCGAATTGAATTTGAATTTATTGTATTCACACACAAGTATAACTATGCTAATTTACATCCATATCTAACTTTAATAGGTAAGGGCACGTATATACCTATGCATTAATTCAAATTATATGAAAGCAACACGAAAATTAATGTTTTAAAAATATTTAATGAAAGTTTTCATCGCTTGATTATCATTTAATAATGAGAATGTGCATTTTGCAAATTGGATTTTTTGTTTCTGCTAAATTGAATAACTATTTAACAATAAAATACATACATTTTTTTCGCAATTTATATATTTTCCAAACAATATTATTTCGAATCAATTGCAGATATGTAGGTAAGTGATTTAAAGTTGAAAATGTTTGTGTAACCTAGTTTTCATAATGTAAAATCTGTACTTAAAGCTTTTGTATTCTATAAGATGATATATTGTAGATATCAACATTTATGTTTTTCTCCTTGAATGATTATTTTAACGTAAAAACGATGGTGCCTTTGATGTTTATGAAATTTTGTTCACACTCCCCTTTGTGCGCACTTTTCTAACGGTGCTGCCTCAAAAATGTAGATGAATACACATACACACATACAGGAAACAGGAACAGCGCGCTAATGTTATTTGATGTAGGTACATAGCTATGATTATAATTGCTTAGCGTAAATTAAATAACATTTTATATTATTTTAGCATTTATATTTAACGTATACATAGCGAGATTCAACTACAATACATAGATATGACACTTTTTAAAAATATTTATTCGTTTCTAATGATTTTTTGTGGCCATCAAACTTTTTTAGTATTATATATCTATTTCTAAAATATTAAAATTTAAAGACATTTCTAAGAGAATTTCTTTATTAATTTCTTCCGATTTCCATTCATTTTTGGCATTTTGCACGACATTTGCAATAAAGAAATAAAGAAAACCTTAGTTCTTCTTCTTCTTGAGACAACTTTAACGAAAGATAGTAGTAGTACATAATTTGATCGAAAATATCAAAACTGAAAGAAAATCAAAGAAGAAAAATGAAAGAATTTTCATCGCAAAGTTATTTAGTCACTATCTTTAGAAATTTTCTTGTATGTAGGTAAGTAGTTAGTGCCTATATAAAAACAACAGTTATTGTAAAAGAATAACTCTCATTTTATATTGTATCTACAATTTGAATCTAATATTTAATAAATTATTATTCGACGAAATTTTTGACCGAACCACACTCACAAAACACTTTTCTAGCGCTGCCTCAAAAATGTAGATGAATATACATACACACATACAGGAAACAGGAACAGCGCGCGCTACTGTTATTTGATATAGGTACATAGCTATGATTATAATTGCTTAGCGTAAATTAAATAACATTTTATATTATTTGCGTTTAAATGACTTTTTGTTCCGCTATTGCTTACCGCACACGTTAATGAATACGGGGAGATAACAAACATATTTTTTATTGCTGCAGCGGGAAAAAAAGAGTTGCACAAACAAAGGTTTGTTCTCTGACATTAATAATTTTTTTATAATGAAAAATGCGACGTTTACTTTCAAAGTCAATTTTATGGCGCTAATTAGTAAATGTAATTTATTGGTTTATCGGCAGAAATGCTTCTAATATTTGCACAGGTTTGTTGATTCATGAAACATTTTTCACATAGCGGAGATAATTACGTTTTAGTTGCAAACTAGACATTTACAATAAATGTATGCTGCTACCTACTCTACCTATATCATGCAAATTTTCTATTGATTTTCGGTAAATTCATCAAAACCACATTTGTTTGTTTTTTCCCTTCAATTAACAAATTATTAAAAGTTAATTCAACTCTGCTACACATAAAATGTACTAGTGAACAAATAATTAATAAATATTCATTTAATATACCCTCCTTATAAGGTAATTAAATAATAGAAAAGAGAACAGATAAATGTTGAAATGAATAAAAATGTGATCTTGAATATGAATCGAATTAAAAATCCTAAATAATATGTTTACATGAGAACAATGTGTGGGTTATTCTTGGAACATCTGTTCATATATTAAACAATATAGAGATTATCCAGTAAACAACATGATGGATTTGAAGTATTTACCACTCTTTGCAAGTAAAGAAAAAAGTTTTCAATATTTCCATACTAACAATCCTTTAAACCGCTATGCATATTTAAGAAAAGCTTGATAATGGCAAAAGCTGAAAGTGCAATTGCAAAATCGAACTACTAATTAAATCTTATTTGTAAGCATAGAAGGATTTATAAATTAAAAAGATCTTTTATATTTAAATCATAAAATTTTTTAACAAATAAATGACAATAAAGAACGAACCAAGTCTACGAATAATTGGGTTGTCACTTAAATTATGATAAAAATTGTTTGAATAATGGCGAAATCCGAAACTGCAGTTGCTAGATCGAAAATATCAATAATTGTGAAAATGTGGAGTGCATTTTGTTTAAACGTATACATAGCGAGATATAACTACATAGATATGAGATTTTTTTTAAATATTTATTGGTTTCTAATATTTTTTTGTGACCATCAAACTTTTTTAGTATTATATCTATTTCTAAAATATTAAAACTTATCATTTATATATTACTCTGTTCCGATTTTCATTCGTTTTTGGCATTTTGCACAAAATTTTTCAAGGAACTTGACCATGAAGAATCAAAAAATAAAGAAAATCTTAGTTTTTCTCCTTCTTTAGACAACTTTAACAAAAGATATTAGTAACACATGTTTTAATAGAAAATACCAAAAATCAAAGAAGAAAAGTGAAAGAATTTCCATCGCAAAGTTAGTTGGCCACAAAAATTTATTGGAATTTTTCTTATGAGTTATCCATCTACGTATACCTTTAAATAAATCGCATGATATGTAGTTGTAGCTAGTGCCTATATAAAAATAACATTTATTGTAAAAAATAACTTGCATTTAATCTACAATTTTAATCCAATATTCAATAAATAAATTCAAATAAATTATTATTCAACGAAATTTTTGACACTCACAAAACATTTAACATCAATTTATTGATATTAAACGACGTATACCCCCACGCACAAATTACATTTATTCTACAAACATTAAATAATTATTGAATCATTGAAAATATGTATAATATTTCTAGGAATAGTAGAATATCACAAAATAAAAGGTATATACATTATAAAATTTAAAATGTTATTTCATTGTTACAAATCACTGATAAATAAATGATGATAAAGTATGAATCATTTCTATGTACTGTAGCGCGCTGTCGCTTGAATATTGTGATAAAAATTGTATAATTTGTTAATTTACATTAATTTCCCTATGTCTATATAGACACTCGTTGGCTGACGTGATCTGTTACATGCTACTACATGTTGTATATGTAAAATAATGACAGTATCGTATTGCAAATTTAATATAATATGCTTGTTATTTACATATTAAAATATTAACGCTGATTAAAATGTAGTAGGTTATATAGCGCATTTTTCATAATTGATGCTTGCTTGCACAAAGCGACGAGGAGGCATCCATGTAAATTAAAAGAAAATATAAAATCTATATGAACAAGGTTGTTGCTGCTGCTTTTATACGCGGATTTTTAATGAAGTCTAGTCTATGTCAATATTTCGGTAGCTGAGCCTAAAAATTCTAATTTCTTAAAATATAATTTAATTAGCTTAATGGAATCGGCTGTGTATAAGCGTACACGATGAAACGTTTTAAATATTCAATAGCAGACTTTTGGTGGTGATAAATACATCTTTCTGGAGATGACCTGGCCGTCAAAATCGATTTACACATAAATTTTAACAAAAATCTATCTATGAAAACCTTTTTAAGCCTATATTAAGCTCTCACTGAGCCATTTTAACAATTAGTAGAAATTAATTAATAAAATACCATACTCCAATTTCATATTATTTTCTGTTGTAAAGTTCTGTGATATTGTATACATAATTGCTACTAACAACAAACGGTAAGAGAGGAAACATACCTACTACTACCCCTTTAGATACTATTCATATATATGTATAAATAGACCGTATTATATATTTCAATTCAATTCTGATGATGACCATCTGGTTGAAGTGTACATCGACATAACGCAATATATTTGTAAAGTAACTTTATGTAATTTATTAATTAATTTCTATCAATTGCGAATATATTAAATTGATTTATAAATAACTATCCGTAGTTTTTGAATGTTTCCATTCAGAGCCGTTATACTCATAAATATAAAAAGGCCATGTCCTAGAGTTAGTTAAATCGATAAGATAATACTTAAGTAATAAAAATGCACATCAAAAATTATACTCATCTTCTACTATATCCTTTATGCTTTACCATTTCCAAGAAGAACAATTTTGTGATCATCGACCTATTCCTGTTTTTTGCGCTTACTTGTTGTACTTGATTTAAAGTTGACAAATCATATTTGCTTTTCGTTATTTTTGTGCGTAGCTTTACAATTTGTCTCGAGCCAGTAGACCATAATCATCAATCTATAAAAACAAAAATTAATTTAAATAAGAAAAAAATATGTGAAATATTATATAATTACTGCAATATTTATTGTTAATGCTTTTTTAGCAGCCAGAAATGAATAATAACTTTATTTGACTTTAATTAACAACTTTTTACTACAAGTGAGGTTATGTTTTGCCATTTGAAGAAGACTAATTTTATGATCATCGACCTATTCCTATTTTTTTCTACTTACTTGTTGTACTTGATTTAAAGTTGACAAATCATATTTGCGTTTTGTTAATTTTTCACAAAGCAAAAGGAGTGAAATTTGTCTCGATGTAGTCGACTATAACCATCAATCTACAAAAACAAAAGATAAAATTTAATTTAAAAAAAGTAAATGAAATATTAATATTATTAACGCGTTTTAAGTAGTCAAAATTAAAATTATCAATTAATATTTTTTACTAAAAATTGTAGTTTCAGATATGTGGACATAAGCTTTATTTAAAATACTTCCCTTTAATATTTTATTGCCTCAATTTAGTGTAGATGCTCTTATATACGTATTTTTTTGAAAAATGTCATAAATTTTGATATTTACCAGCTTTATGTCCCTCGGTTTAAACGTAAATTTATTCCATGCATCTTTATCTTTATACCTAATCTTTATTTATGTGATACAAGTAAAACATAAAGGGACTTTTTCTGTACATTATAATCCGATTCATGTTTTTTTGCCTTAATAACATCCAGAAGAAGAAGAAAAATGAAATTAAAGATTTATTAAAGTCAATATTGAAAAGTTTAATTTTAATTAAAGATTCAACTTTTTAATTAAATGTACTTAGTAGGCAGCAGGCAGGGTGAATGAAACTGAAAGAGATATAAACTCTAATTTGCAGCATTTTCATATTTCAATTTGCATTTAGATAAAAAAATTGTATCGATAATTGAATAATGTTAATAAATCTTTGTGCAGGTTATCTGGAACAGGGTCTATTAGAAACGAATCCGCTAAAGTTGCGAAAGAACTACTTTAAATCAAAACAAAAGTGGCGATTAGATGTGCTTTCACTATTACCAACGGATATTATATACCTTTGGTGGGATCCAACCGAATGCAATTTAACGGTTCCATGTGCTGTAATCGTACGATTAAATCGTTTATTTAGACTGCCCCGTGTGATGGAATGGTTTGATAGGACAGAAACTGATACAAACTATCCAAACGTGTTTCGAATTTGTAAAGTAGTGCTTGTTATTCTTGTGCTAATTCATTGGAACGCATGCTTATATTTCGCTATAAGCTATGCGATTGGATTCAGTACCGATAATTGGGTGTACAACAACAGCGGTCCGAAGAATTCGACACTTACTCGTCAATATATTTATAGCTTTTATTGGTCAACATTGACACTGACTACAATTGGTGAAACTCCAGTGCCTGAAAACGATCCGGAATATTTGTTCGTTGTTGCCGATTTTCTAGCTGGCGTATTAATTTTCGCAACCATCGTCGGTAATATAGGTTCTATGATATCGAATATGAATGTCGCACGTGTGGACTTTCAAAATCGCATGGATGGCGTGAAACAGTACATGGCGTTTAGGAAGGTCGGCCGCGAACTTGAGGGCCGCGTTATCCGCTGGTTCGCATACACGTGGGCGGAGAGTGGCGCTTTGGATGAGGAGCGAGTTCTTTCAGCGCTGCCTGATAAATTGAAAGCGGAGATTGCTATTAGAGTCCATTTAGATACACTTAAAAAGGTCAGAATCTTTCAGGACTGCGAGCCGGGACTACTCGAAGCACTGGTACTCAAATTACGTCTTCAAGTAAGTAAAGAAAATCATATTTTTACGCTGCTGTTACGCCTTTTCACATTACTGATCAATTTTTATTGCGATAGGTATTCTCTCCAGGAGACTATATTTGTCGAAAAGGCGATGTAGGAAAAGAAATGTATATTGTTAAGAGAGGAAAACTTCAAGTAGTAGCGGATGATGGGCAAACTGTATTTGCAACTTTAGGCGCCGGTTCCGTGTTTGGCGAAGTGAGTGTGCTGGATATTGCCGGAAATAAAAATGGAAATAGACGTTCCGCGAATGTGCGCTCCTTGGGATATTCGGATTTATTTTGCTTGGCAAAGGATGATCTACTAATGGCACTCGCAGATTATCCGGAGGTAATAACGTTGTAATAATAAATTTACAACATCACAACTATGTTGTATAATAAGATTAAACTTAATTCGAACGCTATTATACAGAACTAATCCTTCGTAGAAAATAAAAACTTATGCACATTATTAGTGCGTTCGGTAAATACATCTAGCTAGAGCATCGAGATTTTTTGTCACATGACTACAGACAACTTCAGATGTCTACAAACACTTACGAACGTTCCATGATTCATTAATACAATGAATTTTGTATTAAAATAACTCTTGTTTAATTAACAAAATAGAGAGTTATATTAATTATAAAAGGTAAATTAAATTTATAAATCAAGTTTCATCGACGAGCTAAGTACGTTCGTAAGCGTTCGTACATACGTGAAGTTATCTGAAATAGAGTGAAAAAAACTAGATGCTCTTGATGTATTTACCGAACGCACTAATGTCATTAGAAAATATAACCCAAAGAATATATATAACCTATAACCACAAACAATTACGTCAAGAGTTAAATATAGCTACTTCTTAATATTTCGTATATTGTGGCAAATATTTATCATAATCACATAAAAACGATGAAGTTTTGATGATGAAGTTGAAAACGTTGTTTTATAATATTTTCCATATAGTGTAGAATCCCAATTTAAGGTAATCATATGCGGCTATAGGTTTTGATATGATTATGTCTTCTAAGGACAGGTTTTGTGCATAAATTTATAGCTTTGTTTAATAGCGACCGAATTGGGTTTGAAGTTATTGTACAATTATATTCATACACAAGTATAACTATGCTAATTTACATCTATGTATCTAACTTTAATAGGCAAGGGCACAATTAATAGACGTCGGTTGTCAAATCCTTCGCAAGGACGGTCTGCTCGATGAAGAAATCTTTAAACGCGCCCGTGACACGGCCGATTCGATGCAAGAGAGTATTCAAAGGTTAGAAGAACACGTAGCCAATTTGCAAACACGACTGGCGCGACTTTTAGGCGAATACAACGCCAGTCAGGCGAAATTAAAACAGCGCTTGACCCGGATTGAATTGAGGTAATCCATCAACAAGGATGTTGCTATCGTCGCAAGAAATTTAATGAGAATGTATGTTCATAACCCAGAGAGATGAGTTAAGATAAGATATTGTTATTGTAGACAAGGCACACATCGCACCGATTAGAGATCTACAATAAGTCTCCACGTTAATAAATATTTTTCTGCAGGATTAACATTGAGCACCACCGCTCGGATGCCATATATATATAAAAATAGCAGAAAGTTAAATAATTAGTTGAATAAATATTTTATTAAGGAATTTCGTGTGTTAAATCCGTGCTATATTAATATGCAAGCGTCAACAGTAAATATGATGATAAACTGAAAATCGAGTTTCAGTGTAAAATGACATTTTATTCATGTACTTTATAATCGGTTTACAAGAGATTGAGCTAAAGTAATTCAGGCATATAACAAAATTTCTAGTTGGATGATTTATGTGAACAATTTTTTATTGTTTCCTGCAGAGAAATGATTGACAAATTATATATATTTGGCAAAGCAAATACATTTCACGCTTAATAAATTACACTGGTCTGCAAAAGAAACTTTATTTTTGACTTCTTATTATTTTGCTAAATTATAACAGAATTGGTGCTTCTGAATCGTAGTATAAAGATAAAAAGTATGCACCATGGATAGTTTTGTTACATTTTCAACTATACTTTATTATAATTGCAAAACTACAAAATATTTTTATTTCAAAAACCACTAATGCAATGTAAACCAACAAAATTTATCTATTACATTAAAGATTTCATATCTTATGCAGCGTAATTGGCGAATAAATATAGTTCGCACATTTTCGCACATTTCCACCGTTTAAGAATGTTAGTTCAGCATTTGTTTATTTGTAATTTAAACAAAATTAATTACCACGTCTAATTTAATCGTATTTTACATGTTTCCCGACGGCTCAGTGTAAAAGCGACAAAAACTTTTTATAAAAAAAAACTTCACGTCGATAATAATTATGACGATGGCTATAAAATCGCATCTGAAACGTCGATTTTTGTATAATATTTACGTGGATAGAGCCAAAAGAAACCGGAATCTCATTTTTACGCATTTTTTGACTGATTTTCGACCCGTTCCAATTGGAACTATCTCCGGAAAGGTGGATTCTATCAATTTTCCGTGAAAACACTTCAAAAACCACTAAAATGTCAAATTTTTGAGATTTTCATTGTTTATTCGCATTTTCCAAGCGATTTTCGAAGAGAAATTGTTAGAATGAGGTCAGTCCGAGGTGGGGAAGGTAAAAATTTCATGAAATTCGCTTGAAAAAAGCATCAAGTCCACCCATCTGTCAAATGTGACATTTTTGGTGTTTTCACATAATTTTCATGCAATTTTCACAGCGTTTTCTTTCTAAATAATTAGAATCTACCTTTCTAAAGGTAACACCAGACGAAACACATTGAAATTTCTTCGGAAAATTCGTGAAAATGAGTAAAAATCTCCACTTCGGTTTCTTTTGTGTCCATCCACGTATGTTTTATTAACAAAAACCAAAAGTTTCCCACCACCTAAAAAAATTGGCATACAAAAATTAATCCAATATATTTTTTATTTACGAAAAAAATATGTTTAAATAATATTAATTGTTGAAAATAACAATTTAAATACTAATATTTTCATTTATAAATGTTATTAAGGGCAATGTAAATGCCAAATCAAACCAAAACAAATTTTGACTATTGAGATGTAATAACAATATCATAAAATCGGATAGCAAAAAATAAACAGCAAATATAAATTCAGCACATTAAATATTCATAACCATGATATTTTGTTGAAATTGGGATTTTGTAGTAAACCAGTGTTAATCTTACTTTTTTTATTTAATTAAATCACTCTGAGTCAATTAATACGTTAGTTACGGAAGTAGATACTGCATTTTTACGAACATATACTGCCATATTGTTAAAGTAAATACGACATCCATTTTAACTTTTATAGTGGTTTTTTTCCAAAATAAAACTTTATACTAAAGGACATAAAAGTGCAGTAATCGCATAATTACGATCAGAAATAAGTTTATTACTACGTTGGGAAAAACGTTCGTTTACTATTTATGATCAATGAATATAGCGGCGTGTTCTTTGGTTTTGTTTCTCACAGCAATCTTTATTTTTATTTTTAATAATATTGCAAGATGCTTTCAACTTAATTTTAATATATAAAATTTGCGTGTTTTGCATACAAGCAAGCAAAAAAAGCAAAGTGTAAAGCTTTTAAGAAAATGCAAACGATAAACATGCAAGTAAATGTTCGAAAGAATAAAATTTTAAGTAATAATGTATATTTCAGAGGTGATAAGGAAGCTGAGATGGCTGAAAATCTACAACTACCCGCCTCCTCACCCGCCGTAGGACGTAGAAGATTGCATTCATTTGAGGTAAGCAGAAACCCGTCAGCGAATACCTCCCGACATAAAACTATGTAGCCTCGCACCACCAATTCAGCCCAACAACAAGAACGTTTCATTTTCCGACCAAAGCACAAACTATTTTTTATTTACTTTGTATATAATGTGAGAATTATATCTATGATTGCGTTTATTAAAATTTCTTTAATTGCTAATAGAAATTTTAGAATTGCAATTAGGTGGAATGGCAGTTGAACATCGTCTATTTGCTTTTAATTAAATTCTCTCATAGAAGCGGATTATTTATATTAATATCAATTGCAATTTTTAACTAATTAAACTCCAAAATGAAAACTAATTAGTAAATTACTACTAATTGGTACTTTTATACAATTGTTAACATTTTTATAATCTAATCTAGTTAAACACTTCCCTATCAGAGACAAAACGTATTATATTTGCTTATTTCGATTTAATACGATTAATTAAATTCTAATCTAAACATTAATTACTAATAAATTAAATGATTGTATAGAACTTACATTTTAATCACATTTCGAAAACCAACGCAAATTGTGAACGTGAACACTAGAAACGAAAATTGTGTAACACCACTGATTTTTCAATAATTGCAATTGGAACAACAACTTTTTTACAACTTGTACGAATCGATAGAATTTGCAGTAAGTATGTATCGATGAAATTAGATTCGCACACATCTGAGAAAAACATAAAATAATCGACGTTGAAGTTAGTCACGCATGGTTCAGAAAGAAAACACTCAAAAATAACATTTGGAAATAAATAAGTAATTAAACAAAGCACGTAAATTATTTTAATTAGGCAATAGGGATTTTATATTTATATATATATATATATATATTTTTATTCTCATCTTTATTTTAACCCGAAACCATTTAAACATATATTCACATCGTTTTTGGAACCCAGAATTACCGACTTTCCCCGAATGGACGAATATAAGTGATATTTTTCTTAATATTGGACTTTAAAATCTCGAATTGGCTTTTCCAAGCAACAGTTTTTATCTAAAACATTTTCCGGCTTAGAAATTATTCAGGTAATTATTATTCAGACTTTTCAAAAATATTATTATAATACCGCATTGAAAACAAGTATGTTGTAAACGTTGTAAAATATAAATCATATAAATACAGAAGTGAGGTTAGAATTTTCATATTTTTTGTATTTAAATTTTAATTTTTTTTTTCTTAAAACTAAACTCCAAAGTTAGAGCGTTGTTCTATATTCTTATATTTGGGCAAATACAGTAATTTAAGTTTATAGAAAACACAATTTATAAAATAAAATTTTGAAACTACAAAAAATGAATATAAACATTTTTAATCTGAAATATTATGTTTAAATGGGAACCTCTGTGTTGTATTACATATAAGTTGAAATATTAAATTTCTTTTTGTAATTTTTTAATTTTAACATGTTTCAAGTTATATTGATGTGAAGCCTAACTTCTACTTTTATTTATCTTAAGTTAAAACTATGAAAATTAAAAAATCTGATTGAATATGCACAATTCCTTGTTAGATTGCCTAACCATAAAGAATGTAAAATCTTTGAGTTGTGTCACTTCTGAAGTAAGCGTGCATTATGTTAATTCACAAACAAAATAATCCGCTTCGGAAAATGGTTGACCGTTTAATTATCAATTTGTCATTTCAAATATAATATTAAGATAACCTTACTATTTAAAGTTAGCTGATTACGATCATAGTAACTAAATAAGCTTTTTAATGTCAATAACAAATAAACAAAAAAATATGTTGCTAGTTGTTACAATAGAGACATATCTATTTTCATAAATGTCCAATTGGTTATGTATTTATATTATAAAAAATTATAAAACAAAACTAATTTGTAATAAACTAGTATAATTAGTGTAGAATTTGAAATACAGAAAATATTTATATGAATATCTTTTAAAGAAGCCTTATAATTATTGTGATATATAAATAAAGTTTTTATGTAAATACTTAATACAACGTATTTCCTTTTTTTTATCGCAATACCGTGTACAATACATAAATAAATACGCCGCAAACAAAATTGGAAACGATAAATTTCCTATATATGCATGCATACTTTCAGCAAATACTTTCCATGTAACAAATATAATCTAACACACGTCAATTATCTCTAAAATGTATAAACTCCAACCAATTCGTACATATTTGAATTATCGATTATATAAGAAAATATGCCTGATCAAGGAGCGGTAAGCAATTTACTTTACAGCGAATCCTATGGTTAGTAGTTGCCTATACATATTTTATTATTACATGAGTCATTCAAATATAAATGAGACTTTTGTTGTAGACGTACAAATAGTGATAGGAAAGGGATGAAAGGATGAGTAGGCAGTGATTGGGAGGTAATAAGACTCCAGTCTGCTGTTTATTCAATTTTGTCCTTCCCAGGATCAAGAGGTCAATGAAAAAGGCAGAAGTCAATCCATCTTTTGTGCAGCACATAATCATAACATTTTTAGCAAATTCTAATGAAATTTTTAGAAGATTTTTTCTTAGTTTTCTCACTAATCCTTATCAAGCGACCTGTCCTTCAGCCGTGGAACCCACCTTGCTGAAACATTTTGGCAGTTGAGCTCTTCAGTGATGATGGTTTGTGTATTTCCAACACTTATACCAATTTTTTTAGAGATTTCATAAACCGTGTTACGTCGGTCAACTTCAATGATTTCTCCAACCGCAAGAACATTGTCCTCCGTTAAGCGGGTTCCGAGTTCTTCGATCATTGGGTCCATCTCTGTTTCATCCCTTTCCTATGACTATCTGCACGTCTACAACAAAAGTCTCGTATATATTTAAATGAACCAAGTATTATTAAACCTACATCAATCTAAAAACTAAAAGTTTATGTATTTTAGAATCAAAATTAAATAGATCTAGCAAATATTTCAAGAGTAAATCAAGAATTAGTAGTACATACAAGAAACGATGGTGGTTCCTATTCACTTACACCGCCTCGAGTTATTACGATTATTCACTCCGGAATAACATCGGACGTAAACCAGTGTATGCAACTTGTCCAAATTGTCGAATGCCGACAGAATCGCGTATTACATGGATCGCTACCGAACGGACGCGTAGAACGGCAGGAAGTCTAGCATTCGGTTGTCTATGTTGCATACCGTTTTATTCGACGAAATGGAAATTGGCGCAACATAATTGTAAAATATGTAATTCGTATTGGGGCATTAGTAACTAACTAAACTAAAAGTATTGTTAGCCTAGGAATTAAACAATAAACTTCAGTCAAATGACAATGTGTTTATCAAACTGACGAAAATTTTGCGTGTTTGCTCATGTCCTCATCATATTGGTGCGAAAACTGCGGCAAATTTGTTCTAATATCTCTTGAAAATGATACAGAGAGATTGAAGAAATTTATTTTGTCAATTCTACTGTGCCCCATTGGATTTTGTTTCATTCCATATGTTCATCCAAAATTAAATTCGCTACCCGTCTGTCCAATCTGCAAAGAAATTCTTGACGACATTAACTCTTCATAGTTGTGTGTTCTTTACGTAGACTAAGTATATAATGATGGATTGATCGTATTATTATCAAATATGTAAGTGCCAAAATAATTAAATAAATATATCTGTCATTGCACTGTCACAATGCATACTTAATGATAATTACAATGCAACTGAAGGAGTCACATGCAAAAAATACTAAAAAAAAATTGCAAACATAATATATAAAACTTGCATGTGACATGTTTGCATTGATATCATTACATTTCGGAATATAGGCATATTTTAGATGGGGTCATTCGGACAATGTTCAATCTGCGGTGAGAGAATTCTATATTCGCCGGACTGCCTTGCAGATTTAGGAGCGCATTTAATAGAAAAACATCCGAATTCGGAAGTCGGTCATTTCTCTCTAGTGTGTAAAAATGATTTATATGGTGAAAAAAGTTTTGAAATTGTACGGCAACAAAAGAAGAAAAGTAGATTTTACAAAACAACGAGTATAATGTGGATCTGGCTGTTTTCAATATTAATATTAACTATCAATATTCATTTTGATTTTCCAGTTGAAAGTTGGAAAGGTGCCAAACACCCACAAAAATGTACGAAATGCGGAAAATTTGCAGAACCTCTCATACGCAGACAGCGGCATAAAGTATGTTGTTTCATTCCATTTCATTTTTTCAACAAATAATCATAATAAATTTTTAGTTAGCTAAATCTCCGCTTGGTGCTTTATTATTACTAGGATGTTGGCCTATATGTTTTCTTCCATTTATCCTAGGAGGAAGCGATTTAATGTATTTGTACTGCAGGGAATGCGGTAACTTTTTGGGTGTTTATGATCGGCGAACGCTTACTAAAGATTCATGTGCTACAAAGAATGGAACTCAAAATGAACCATTCTGTCATTGTGATTGAAATTGTTTCGAATGTAATCAAATTTAAAGTCAATGTTCGTCACATTTTTAATAAAATATCAACAAAAAAAAGTTTTGTGTTTCCGTTTTCAACTAAATCTCATGTAATTTAGCAAAATTTATAATAAATTTTAACATCCAGATTAAACTATGCTATGGCAATATAATGGATAACAATGAAGAGAATAATGAAAATAAAGAACCTAAAGAACCTAATGAAAATTCAAATTCAAATAAAAATAAAAAGGTTTCTAAGGTATCCTTAAAAATAAAAAGTGAACAAACAAATATTGCCATAAATAAGGCAAGTAGTGTAAAATTGACAAGTTACTGTCAGCTGAAAGATGATGACGACGATGAAGCTCCAACGAAAATTGATTGCCCACCAACTGAAGCAGCACCAACAGATGAGGGTACATCGCAACCACCCATCTCACCTACCCCAACTACTAACCCGGCCGACCCTTCTAAAGCGGATGTTTCATTAATATTTACCACCAGTAATTACCGTAATAGTACTGAAACTCTTTTAAGTGAAACAGAAATTCATCAACCGACAAGGGAAATAAGAAGTGTTCCGGAAACGATTGGTCGTCAAGAGAATTTCGTTCAATCGCAAACTATAAATGATGACACTGAAAGTATTCGAACAGCGCCAGATGCATGTCCTTGTTACAGTACGATTCGGGAAGAATCAAGAATTTCAATCGTTCCGCCAGCAATTCCACCGCTCGTTTTATATAGCGCACCACCCATTAGCGGTGCACCACCGACGTATTCCGCAATTATGCGTCTTGGTGGTGCTCCAAATGAATTGTCTCCAAGGCGCTCATTTCGATTATTTACAAGACGTGAGATGCAAATACAGCCATCGGCGCCGTTTATTGCTCCCACTCCTCCGCCAACATATGCAGAAGCGCATGCCGGAATTTGTGCACAGTCAAGACCATTCGTTCAGCACACCTTTGGTAAACTTATAACGTCTTAATTCAATCTTATAATAACGTTTCGAAATAATTAAGACATTCAGGATTCTGTTTGGGGTCCAGACCCAATTCCAGTTATATGTCCAACCTGCAATCACTTTATAATAACAAATGTACATATACGAAGATCAAACCTGACGCACTTTTCCGCTTTGGCACTGTGTATATGTGGTTGTTGGCCATGTTGTTTGCTGCCGTATTGTTTAAAAACGTGCAAAACTACGTATCATGAATGTCCTATTTGTATGAATATAATAGGCATGTATAATCCATGGTAAGACAAAACACTAGTACTATATAGTCGACAAGAAAGTTATTTCATTTTTCACAAACAAATGCATACTTTTTATATATAAAATCCAAATTCAAAAATACCACAAATTAGAAGAACTTCAGGTAAAAAGATACCTATAATGAACCAAGTTGAAATTAAATCTTGTGCCATATACCATACCACTTTATACCATAGCTAAGCTCTTGTCGCAATTTATAAGTTAAATTAACTTAAGGGTCCAAAATCCCTAGCTGTAGTAAAACTTATAGATTGCGGCAGAAGCTATGATAGTTTATTTCATGCTGACAAATTGTAGGTACGTAGCCCATCATTGGTACCTTCTTCACCTTATTTACTTTAAATATATTTCATTTTTGTCGAGGAATCACTTTTTCGGCTAAATTATATTTCGCCGCTGCAATTAGATATTCCTAAGCAAAAATTTAACTAACCCCAAAGCGTATTTTCACATTTGTGTTTTTATATTGTAGTCTTCAACTGATTTACTTCCGTGATACAAGGTTTTTTAATAGAGAGAATTCTATTTTACTAGTTATCAATGTAGGCGTGACAAAAATGTATACAAGAGTATCGCAAAATAAATATTCACTGCAAGATAAATATAATAAAGTACATATACAAATTCATTTCCATTTTATACGACATTGATAAACAAAATGAAAACTTAGATATTAAAAACATGACATTTGCATCATCATGACCATTCTATAATGGGAATGAATTTCTTTATTCTCTCTATCTTGCAGACATTATTATCGATAAAATCATGTTTTACTTACATTTTTGTCACGGGTACGACTCTATTCCGCTTTAAAAAATACTGTTGAAACGAATGTACAAAACAACAAAAGATAAAAACCAAAAACGAAAATGCGCAGCAAATCATAGATGTACAACAGGATAGAAGTTAATATTGCAACTTCAGTTTTGGCAATAAGCAGGTATTCTTGTTATTTATTGTAAAATGGCACTTAATTTATTTCATATCTCTTGAAGATTTTCATTGCAATACCAAAAAAGTGCAATGAGACAAACTGGACCGCATATTAAAATCATAACAATTCACCTAATTAAACACTAATTGTTGCCCGCAGTATGTTGTAATGAGCTGCTTCAAATTCCGATAAAAATATATTATTTATTCACAAATGTTTAAATAATGCAGCATTTGTTGAAAATGAATTCCCTTTCTTGCAATCCCCATAGATAGAAATGTATACATATTATAAAACCATTTTATTTTAGGCATACTCAATAAAATGCACTATGGATGGAAATATGTATTCGAACAAAATAATATATCACGTTTATTATGAAAAAAGTTATTTTATATAATATGTATGAAGATCATATAAGTGAAATAAAGTAACAACGTATTAAAAATTTTTTGTAGGATCAAATTTAAGTTTTTCAGGATTTTTATCAATACCTAATTCCTGCTTCGCTTGTCTTGCTCCTTTCAAAACATTTGCTCTATGTAGTGCTTCTTGATCGGTCAGTAAATGGCATGGACTGTTTCCTTCAAAGTGTTGGTAGGTGATATCGGTGGCCCCGCAAAGGTAACACATTGTTTTTCCGCAGGTGCATGTCATTTTGTTACAACCGCTTTCTTTAATAAATTGCCTCTTGCAGTATTTGCAAACCCTAAAATATCACAAATTTTATACTTGAGAATATAAGAATTGTCATAGAAATCAAACCGAAGTAAGGCGTTAGTCATATTTTCTTCAATTTTCGTTCGCATTTTAACATCTTCATCAAACTCGATTTCATTGCATCTTAATGGAATATGCGACTCATATTTGCATTTTCTACAAGACTCCTTGCCGCAATCTTTGCATTTCAATACTATTGCTTGGCGTGGCAGTACCTGTCCAGATGGACAGAATGGGCATTCTACGTATCCTTCTACCTGAGCTCTTTTCAAATTTTCGTTTTGAATTCTATTTTCAAGGCAGTAGAAGACAATTGGTCTTAAAACCATCTGGAAATTAAAGCACATTTTTCAATTAATCACTACAATACAAATTTTAAGTACTTCAAAAAAAATATATTAAAATTTCGCAATTTATGACTGGTGTTATATTTTGTCAACTCCTTGAAATGAGTTTAAAGAAAATGGGTTGTTTTTTGTTAATGGAGGTAGGCAACAAGACGTCAGAAAAAATGCGAAACTTTAACTCATCGATGTTTCGGTTACGAATTGCGAATCATTCTCAAGATATATTTAGTAGAAGTGCATTATTCTTGTTTCTTTAAAAATCATAAACACAGAGAGAATGAAACCATTATTGAAACCCGTAGTAATGGAACAAGCAGGGCGTGGCAATTACAAATCCTTTTAAACAAATAATCTTAGTTGAAACGTCGATGGATTTAAATTAAGTGTATTTTTTCCACTTCTACCTTCATTGGTAAAAACAACCCATCTTTAAAATTTTTTAGACTCAAACCTTCGACGCTAAACTCACCTTTAAGGTTCTCAAGCTAAATTCACCCTGACATTTATCTTTGAAGCAAGGAAATTCTAATTTACCATCAGCGATCATAGTTTCGACACCCAGCTTGACACAATCCTTGCAAAATTTACATCCATTAACACAGCAAACGCATTCCGTAGGAATTTCTTCGGCGAAGCAGCATTCACAACTAACTAATACATTTGCATCACTTGCCAGTCGCCAAGCTTCTTGATACGTCTCATTCTTTTGCTTCAAGTAAGCTCTAATTTCATTACGATGTATAGCAAACGCCAGCTGAAAACAATTCAGCCATTAGTTGCATCCAAATTAATCTACCTACTTCTATATATTACCTCGTGATACATTAATTCATTTTTAGATATATGCATAAACTCAGGAAGAGCCGCTCGTTTGGTTAAAAATTCTTTTTGGAGCTTGTCTAACTTGTTGCATGTTTTTACAATATCCCATTTGCAAACATTCAAGTAAATATCGATAGTTTTAACCTTCAAAAAACTGTAATGATTGTACAATAACATTTTAATATACTTCAGAGCATCATCTTCATTGCCGGCGAGATAATCTGCCACTTTATTTTGCAAGGAATGCTTGCGATTTAACTTCTCAAATTTATTGTCGACATCTGGAAATTCGGCCAGAAATTCTTCAATAGTAAAATTGGTAGTGTAGCTTTCACACATTTTTCTATTCTGTTCCCGACTAAAATAATAAAATAAAAAGTTAAATTAGAATCAATAATTTTGCAATAAAATATTAATGTTTTATAATAAATTATGCAATATTAGAAATTATTCTTACACTTTGAACTCCTCTATAGTTGGAAACTCTTTTCGTGAAAGTAAATCCTCGATAATAACCGAAATTTCATCCTCGGTCTTGAAAGCCAACTGTTGCGCCTGTTCTCTAAGAAAATCGGGATCATATCTTGGTAGCATGTCTTGCAATTTAATAAAAATATCCTTTTCTTTCGATAAATTTGAGGAACCTGCATCCATCATATCAACATCGGCCATGCCTCCATTATTGTCCGCAATAATTTCCTTGATTTTGCTCAAAGGTATATTCCTTGCTACCAGCGACTTGACTCTTTCTTTATTTGCATTTGGAAATATTTCGTAGATCTTCTGACATCTTTCAGCCACGGTGTAAGCGTCAATTGATTCCGGTTCAACGTGCAAGGATAGCAAAATCGATACCATACGATCATATTGGAAATCGTTTGGATCTTCATCGCCATCATCTTGCTGGACCTCGCGTATCACATTGTGTATCAGCTCATGTTCAATGCTTGGAAACATATGCTTCAGAAGCTTTGAATACTCTGCTGTTACGGCAGCCATGATGTAACAGAATTCTATCAAAATGTTTAATCACTATGCGCTTTTAAACAAACAGGGGATTACCCAAAGCCGTCTTAATATCAACAACTATCGAAGCCGCATGCACAAATGAATTACGGAGCGAGACGGAGCGAGATATCTTACGTCAAATATGTTGATCCTTTCTTCCTCGAGATGTCGTGACCTTCGAAAATAAAACGCAAAATGAAACCATTTTCTAACAACAAAATATTTATGATTAAAATTTATCAAAGCATTATCAAGTCTAGGTTTAAATTTACATATAATCATTATACTATAGTAATGTAATGAATATTACTCAGCACTTTTTAAATATAAAGACAAAGGATCTATGCGCTCCATGTGCATATAATTAAAAACAAGCTTTCAGCAAAATCATAAATGTATTTGAAATAAATACGATACAGATTATAATAATACTTAATAATTAATATGTTAGTTTAGGGGTGAGCAACCCTGTCCATATCGCGGGACCAATTAGAGTCTTTAATTTGATTTGTTAGGCAATTTATTCCAAATCAACTCTCCTTTTACATTGTACGTATTACCATAAGGCGCAATTCAATTTTTGTTTTTTTTTCATTTATTGCTTAGATCTTATATGCTATCTTAATCAGTGTGTTGATTTCACTTTATCTACACTAGTTGTTTTGAAAAGCAAAAAAAATAATTAAAAGAACAGCAAATTATATAAAAAACTCAAATAATTAATGCATAACATATTCTAAATAACATTCAGATTTTTATGAGTTTTGTGATAATTACTGCATTATATCGAATGTAAACGAAACTAGTCTGAGAAATATAAAATAATGTACAATGCATAAAAGAGCAGACTTTATATAAATTAATTATAATTAAAATATGAATAGAATTTAAAAACTAAGATTAAGTCTTTTGTTTTAACTTTCAATGATGCAAATATGTAATTAGCAAAGTAACGTAATTAAATGATAAAACTAAAGAAAATCTTATAGAAAAAAATTGTTTTTTTACTATTCCTTAAAACTTACATTACTATTAAATGCTAGATTTAATTATACTACTAATTGTGAAAGATAGTGACAAGCCACTTGATTTTCGCATTTACCTATTAGGTAGGTCATATTGTAAAACTATAATCGCATTTTGTTTCAACATTGGAACACAAATGGCGAAGTTAGAGAGAGCAATATTATATCTTAGTGTTTTGTCGCAATAGAGACAAGCATATCAATGTAAAGTTTGTGTTTAGTTGCAGTTAACATTTCGACAGCGATTTTTTCAAGATATTGTAGCTTGTTTAGCAATAAGCCCTTCAATTACCTAATCATAAAAGTAGCAAAAAGCATAATTTACAAATTTTAACAAAATGCTTAAATGGAAGATTTTCGAAGACAATAAATGGTCCGCGAGACTGGAGGTTGCCCACAGTTGCAGTTAGATAATAATACAATAATGTCTTAGTTCCTACTACTACGCATATTGATATTTAACTTAAATTATCATGAACTTTTCGATGGCTATTCAAATTTCCAGTTGTTGAAAATGTTTTATCACAGACGTTGCAGTTATAAGGACGTTCTCCAGTGTGGGTTCGCATATGAACGGTTAAATGTATGTTTTTCGTAAAGGTCTTCGTGCACATTATGCAGCTGTACGGTTTTTCACCAGTATGTTTTCGCATATGAATCCTCAATAAGCGTGGATGTACAAAACTCATTTTGCATATGACGCACATATGAGGTTTTGTATCCATGTGGATGCTCTTTTTGTGCGTAAGCAAATTGCTTGGCGTTGTATAGGATTTGCCACAAATATTGCAACCATACGGTTTCTTTTCTAAAAATTAAAATACGTTTAATATCACTACTGAGATGGAATGAGGGAATTACCTATGTGGTTTCGAACATGCACTTTTAGGTTGCTTTTTGTTGTAAACTTCTTGAAGCAAATGTTGCATTCGAAATTTTTCACCTTATTATGGGTCAAAAAATGTTCATCCATTCTGAATTTATTAGAATAGCTCTTGCTGCAAATGCTGCATACGAATTGATTATGTTTAGAGTGCGAGGGCATCGGCTTAGGGTGGTTCGCAACATGCGAATTTATCTTGTTGCAAATATCGCATATGCTTGATCGCATACCATTAAATATTCTTTCATGATCTTTTAAATGGAAATTACAGTTAAAGTTACTGCTACATAGAGTGCACCTAACCTTTCCTTTGCTATCTAAAACTACTAATTCCATTAAAGATTTTCTTACTTCTAATATTAATCGTTAACAAACCATTTTGATATTCCGTGTTTTGATTCATTATAAAATTCTCTAATTCATTCACAATCAACGGGGAGCATTCCATGCAAAGACTGTTTTTATCACCAAAATTTACGTATTTATTGCAACGTGGAAAATCACTATTAGCGTAATTACTGCATAATTTCACTTCGTTTAAAACAGATATGGCGTGTGTAATATCCGCATAGGTGGTTACGTTTTCTTGGATTGTCGAGATTGAGACTCTCTGATTATTAATTAATGTGCTAAGCTTCACTTTGGCGTCGTTACATTTATAAACGATCACTGCTTTATCCACATTGACATTGAATACGGATTTCATGTTAACATGAAGGAATACGATGAATTCATATGAAGGATCTATATGGGCCCCCCATAAAGTGTTTGGATAAAGAATTAAATGCAAATTACTAATAAATTTTTCTAAATCCATTCTAGCATAACCTAGTTATTTAAACAAAAATAATTATATCTAATTTTACTACCACTGGTTTAAACACAACAAATGTAATTATATGTTTTAATTTAACTAAAAATATGAGTTTAAATAATTATAAAATGTAAACTCTGATTAATTTTGGGGTTATATTTACTATCAATAAATACAGGAAACTGCATTGTTGTGGATTACTGTTTTGAGTAATAGATGGCGCTAGAAAAATTATTATAAAAATTATTTACAATTTTCAACTTAATTTAAATAAAATAAATATTATTGCAATATATATGCGACTTTCTTATCTTTTCTTATCTACGATAAGAAGTGATAACAATATTGTAAGGAACGATGCAAATTGTCTGCATGAATATTATTTAAACGATAAATAGAAATAAAACCTTGAATTGAATCGAATAACAATAATAAAATAACTTATATCAATCCTTTTGTTGATAATATTGTAAGATGAGTATGCATATTAATATCATCAATAGATTAATGCGAAATACATAATTCAACGAACAGCAAACACTGTCGTGCGCAAATTAATAGCTGGAAATGAAAAAAATGTTGCCAATTAATTCTAAACTACGAAGGACAAGTAATTTGGTTATTTAAATGCTTTTAGTATCTCTATTCGACCAAATATCCTTTTACATTTCCGACTATATAATTATATAGGTACATAAATCATTCCATCAATATCTATTTGCAATCTGGTTTGTTAACACTACAAAAGTTATTTTTTATTAAATTGCGTTTAAAAAACGTTTTTATAAAACGGTCTTTATTGATTCTTTAGGTGCCGTGTATTTTATCATATTTGTTAATCAAAATTAAATGTTATTTCTCATCGATTGGTGGGTTATTTATAAAATATGATATAAATATTTTTAAAGTACTTGTTGTTTATTAAATAACAATTATATCTAATAATCGATTCTAATAACGGATGAATAAATAAAGTTAAAAAGCCTGACCTGCGAAACATTGTGCAACTTACAGTGTCAAAATGAAATCATCGGTAATAAGCACCAATTTTTTATTGACACATATTCAACTCGTTGTGCAATTCCTCAACTATATATGATCCAAAATGACAAATTCCGTTAATGATAATCATATTTCCACAAATTGATTTACAGCATAGCAATTAATATTCTAATGAGAATGTTTTGTAAAAAAAACAAACATTGTATGACGTTTCAAAATTTGCAACATTCATATGAGTCATAGACTATGAGCACTCGTGATTCTTGTTTGAACGACTTCATTAATTCCAAACTGTGTGTGTTTGATAATTGACAAAAACACCTAAAATTGTTATTTATTTTCTTGGTCGAAGGTTGCCATTATAAAATTTTGCGTTCTACAAATTTACAAATGATCTTTTGATCTATAAATATTTCTGATAGCTGGTTTTGTTCTAAATATTCAGTATTTTTTCAGTACTATACAACATGTACATTTAATCCTGGCCCATGTTTTGTTTTATAAGTCCGGAGTAATAGAAACAATAGCTTCCTCATTATACTATGCTGTATATTGTACCTAAATTTATCAAATCACGTATCACATCATTAGATAGTTGTTGAAGATAGGTTGGGTATACTTATACGGAGACAACATAACAAAAATTTATCGTCAAGTATAAATCCAAATATAAAACTGATAATCAGATGTGTCTACAGTACCTACACTCCTCAATATCTATAATAATCTGTAAAAACTGAGACACAATTGATGTAACTATCGCTTCTATAAATTCACTATTGTTATCCAAAATGGGGAAAGATAAGTTTACCAAAACCGGAATAATTGAAGCAATAGCTACTTGATTATGCCTGTGGGTTTATTTCGCCAAATTATTAAATGGTTGTTGAAGATAGATCATGTGAACATGGATGCAAATATAACAAAAAATGTAGTCTAGAATAAATTCAAATATAATACTGATAATCAGATGTATCTACAATAGAATACTCACATTCATTACTATCTAATACAATAATTGACAAAAATTGGGACATAAAATTGATGAAACTATCGCTGCTATAAAACCGGAATTATTATCCAAAGTATGAGAAGGTAAGTTTATTAAGTCTAGAGTAATGAGATCAGTAACAGCTTCTTGATTCTCGCTGATGGTTGTTGAAGGCAGGTTAAGTAAACAATAAACATTGCGGCCAATATAAATGTAAATAGAAAACTAATAATCGGATGTACCAAACCTACTTATATGAAACGACTATCCAATGATTTGCAAAAACCGAGAAAAAGAATTGAACAATATTGCTTGTACAACTCCAGACTTGTTATCTAAAGCGTGAGAAGAGTTTGAGGTTATATTGAATTGCGTTTAATAATTGACGTGGGCCATTTACATCTTAGTCATTTATCAATTTATTTATATTTATTTTTGATGTTTTCATTATATTGTTTTTGGTAAGTTCTTTAGACTTTGCCATTCGATGTAGTAGATGTAGTCAATGCTTACAAAAAAATCACAAAAAGATTTTAAATTGCTGTTTTATATGATAGAAGGTTGCCATGGCAATTATGCATTATTTGTGTGCTACAAATAAGTGATCTTTTGACCTAAAAATATTAGCGCTGATTAGCGTGTTTTTTTGCAATGCCAAAGCATTGGAAGAAAGAAGATGTTGTAAAAGCAAAAAAATAAACACTAACGATAAATAATATATACTTAAGTGCACAAAAAAACGTATAATTAAATATACATGGCCAATCAAAATGATGTAAGCGCTTATTTACTATATAATGCAACCGAAATTTTTTGTCAATCCTGTTTATACAATGAAAAAAGTTTAATCAGCAATAAATTTGTTTATTTTGAAGATGCTATAAATAGCTGAGACAAATTGTAATTAATTCAGCACTTTTGCGACCTCAATTACATTCGCCTAGAGCTAATTATAATAAAAAATGGTAAATTTGTCTGCAATCTCCATTCAAAACAACGCTATTAATTCAAATTGCTCTTATTATTGTACTGTATAACTAGCAGTAAATTTTGCAAATTTTTAACGTTTTGAATTATTTATTTTGCTGTTACTTTACTAGAATTGCAAATGTATTTGAAATTTTAGTGATTTTAACATGTTTTCATACAATTGCTAATAACATGAGTAAAGTGTTAATTTTGAGAAATTCTTGAATATCTAGTAATTAAATTAAATTAAAGTTTTTTAGTTTCCACTTTCATTCACAAAGTTGGTTTCGGTTTTGGCTTTCGCCAATAGTAAGCTTATCTACTGCACAGATAATTTAATTTGAAAAATGTTATAATTGTTCTATATAGTTTTTAAAGTTCCAGAAACTTGGCGATTTTCTATTTTTTACCAGTATTTTTCCTCCAAATATTGCAAATTTTTAACGCATTTTATTTTTTATTGACTTATTACTATAATAATGTCGTAACAATATAAAAAGTCTGATAGATTTATACAATTTTTATACATTTTCTGGAAATTTTCTTTCAACTCAGCATATATTCGATGAATAATGTCTTAATCTTGAAGAATTTTTTGATATCATATTAAAGTCAAGGTTGTTTTGGTTTTAATTCTACTTTTGTGCAAATCTATTCGACAATTACTTTATAAAAATGTTATAATAGTAGTAGTTTTTGAAATTCTAGAAATTTCCATTATTTTTTGTACATAATACTTTACTGGTATATTTTCTCTAAATCTTGGAAATTTTTAACGTTTTATATTATTTATTTAATATAAATACTCCAATAAAGTAATAACAATTAGTGACGGCTAAGAAATTTAAATAATTTTTATACATTTTCTACATGATTACTTAAACTCAGCATATATTCGATGGGTAATTTCTTAATCTTGAAGAGTTTTCAATATTAACTTGTAGTCAAGTAATTCCACTTTTATTCAAGTCTGTTCGACTACCCAGACAATTTCTATAGAAAAAATTAATATAACTAATAACTATACTAGTTTTTGAAGTTCTAGAAATTTCCATTATTTTTTTTCAATACTTAACTCGCAATTTTCCTCTAAGTTTTGCAAATAATCTTTTACGTCATTTATTTAATGTTTGCAGTATAGAAATTTCGAAATCTTTTTATTGATGTTTTTGAAGTATTAGATTTTATTTCACCTTATCTATATTAAATAATAAAAAGTACGTTACAAATTTAGAAATAAATATGATATTAAAATTTACGATAAGAATTACAAGGAACAAAATTGATTCATTAAAAATAGCCAATGTTTTTCAGCTGGATCAATGCGTGCTACAACAAAGCGAACACTAATTATTCCATATCGATAATTACAATTTAATGTTATGTACTGTTCGTTTTCTTTTTGATATATTTTTTGTGCGCAAACCGCGTGGAAACATTTAACATTTAATGAAATAACACAGTTTCATTTGTTAGACACGAAATTTATTAGAAATATACGTTGTTCGTTTGCCGTTTGCTCATTGCGTAGCGAAATAACGGAACCGAAAAAATTGCAAACCAGAAAAAGTGGGTTCACGGACAAGGATATTCTACAATTTCTCTCATCATTGACGTGTGGCTGGGTGCTCACCTTGCCTGCCTGCGCTGCTACCACGCCGAACACTCGAGAAATTCGCAGGCGCGCTTACTTACGTGTATTTTATCAAATGAATCAGAGTATCGTTCGCACGATTCAAACTTTTTTGCTTGACGTCATACATACTACACCGCTGATCCTATTGTGATAAATATATTGGCCTCAGCTTGTTTGTTATTTGTGGTGTATCGTCAAGCGAGCCAGCGAGAGTGAACAACGAACGCCGTGCGCTAATCCAGTTAATTTTCGTTTTGTAAAATTTCGATGTGGCCTTTCGTTCGAAAGAGCGCATGTTCAGTGTAAAAAACAATTTCGAACAAGTTATCGCGTGCTCGCTCAGTCGACGCTTATATATCACTCTTTTCGTGCGTGTGAGTGTGTGGTATCGTCAAGGAGTAATATAATATAAGTGAATCAAATATGGATAAAGGCGCGCCACCACCGTACAGCCCCTATCCGAACTTGGCCGGCAGCGGAGGCAGCATGCCGCCACCGCCTCAAGGGCCACATGCGCAAGGTAAGCAATGTTCGACCGGGGTTCGGTTCGAGCTTGAATAATTCAGTCCCTTGATTTTCTCTGTTCCGCCGTGCAGCCTATCCCAAACAGCATGATATGGCACATCAGCCGCCGCCGCCGCAACTGCTCCAGCAGCCGCTGCCCAACTTCGGACCGGAGGCGCAAAGATGCACTTGCCCACATTGTCATGCGATCATTACGACGCAAATTAAAACCGAGCCGACGACGCGAACGCACTTAGCAGCTCTACTATTACTATGGTAAGTCTATCTATGAAATTACTTACTTACCGCAATTACGATATTTAATTAAAAATTTATTTATTTTAGTTTATGCTGGCCGTGTACGTGTGTACCTTATTGTGTCGATTCGTGTCAGAATATGAATCACTATTGTCCCAATTGCAATGCTTATCTAGGCACTTATCAAAATTAATTACCGAACATGCTGTTGTCGAACGTAACAAAAAGGAAAAATTCCAAAAACAGGGTTTTTTTACTATGCATTTCATTTCGTCAAAATAATTTAAACCGTCAAAGGAACGACCTTCAAGCGACGTAACGCATTAAAATGCAAATGGATATAGAAATAAACATAATATATCCTATTGAATAACAAAACACCTTTAATATACCTTCAAAGTCTGCATCGAGCTCGACATCATATTATGATTCCTGCTAAATACCAATCAACACTTTATGTTTATTATTATAAGTTTGTAAATATTTTATTCTAGGAAAAACAACTATACATGTAAACTCTATATTTAGGTAGAAAAAAATATGCGAATGTGATAAAAATATTTTGTATATTTTTTAAATATTCTCAATAAACACTTTACTGTCGTTTTTATATACTTTTTTGAAAAAGAATCAATCACATTCTTATTTCTATTTTTCTATAGCCGAATATAATGAATACACATACATACAAACATACATACATTTATTGTGGACGTTGTGCATAATATTTATAGAAAATATTTTGAATTGTCATTTAAGTGTTTCGTTTTTATTTAATTGTATTTATTATACATTGCGCAATTTATTATAATTATGTAATTATATGAAGTGCTAATTAAATAGTTGTTTACTTCTTTACAGCAATTTTATTTATTAATATTGATAAAAAGTGTTTTTATTTAATAATGAAGCGATATGAATTATTTAAGTAAGTTCATTCACTTGAAACAAAAAAATCGTTTATTGCATAAAGGTTAATTTATAATGCTTTTATTATATTAAAATTTCTTTTGAGTCTAACCATTCTATATTTATTAAATCGTGTTATAAAGCAGCTGAATTTGTTGTAGATAAAGAACATATGTGTTAAAATTAACCAATAGGAAGATAACACTTTGTTGACATTATGCAAGTAATGTAAAAACCCATTTATGCATAGTTGCATTAAGCAGTTGAAGTTTATTCTACGCATATTATAATAAAATGTAAATAAAACACAGGGTGTGCATAAATAATTTTTCAATTTCTATAGTAGGTACTAGATTCCAGAGTATTTCAGAGTAAAGGGAGCATAGAGTAACTAGGTATTCCAAAATATATTATTTTAGCTGCTGTACAATCTGTCAAAATAAAATGTCATTTTTTTGTAACAACATTTTGTGAGTTTGGTAAATACACCAAGAGATTTTTTCACTCTATTTCTGATAACTTCACCTATATACGAACGCTTACGAACGTACTTAACTTGTCGAAGAAACTTGACTTATAACTATAATTTACCTTTTATAATTATCATAACTCTTTATTTTGTTAATTAAGCAAAAGTTTTTTTTTTAATACAAAATCCATTTTATTAATAAATCATAGAACGTTCGCAAGTGTTCGTATACATCTGAAGTTATCTGCAGTCATGTGACAACAAATCTAGATCTTGCTATATATCACTCCGCGATACTTTAACTGATGATTTTTTACTTTAATATACAATCGTAGCAATTTCATTTTGTTTAAAAGAATACGTAATTTTTATAACGTCCAAAACAATCACATGACTTTTAACGAGGGGAAGGTGGCGACCAACATAAATGAAAATATAACACCATTATAAAATATGAGGTTAGGTCTACTTTCTAACCTTTCTAACACTGTGTTGCCAAAATTTAGATTTTGCATTAAAAAATCTATTGCTCTTAAATATAGGAAGAATTCGATTTCCCGTTCAATAGATGACGTAGAAGCAAAGGTTTACACATTGAAAATTTATAACAATAAATGACGTTAATTTACCTTCAATTTGAAATATAGGGTAGCTTCCGGTTGCATGGCAAGTACTTAATTTACTTTGCAGGTAAAAATAATTTGTACAGAAAAACTGTTTTGTATTGTAGGAGTCACAAATGTGGTCTTACAAAAATTGAAGTTAAACATTGCATATGAAGATGAATGGAGTTACGAGACCATCAGGAAGGTAATTGAGTTTATTGACCGAAAATTCTAGAATAGCGTAATCTGCATTAGGAATAATATTGGAATCATAACACATATAGAGTATAATTTCAATTTGATTATATTACAATAAATAAAACTGTCTTTGTTTGCCTACATAAAGCATATTGTTCTCTAATACAGACTGAGTACTGTTGTTTAAAATTTGTCTTACAATGGGTGGTCATCCAGATCCTATAAATAAAATTAATTAAATTGAAACTGAGACATTCATTTATGCACAACCTGCATATATGTAGTCACTTAATCCAACTGATATTGCAAGGAATCCTAAGATTGTTTAAATTCATTAAATTTGTATAAAGAAATATTGTTACACACATAAATTTGTTAGCGCAAAATGATATTAAATGAAATCATTTTCTTTTTAAATAAATCTGTATTGTTTTAAAGTTTCGTTATAATATTTAAAATATGTAATTTGTTTAAAAGCATGTAGGGTTAAAATTAACTTCAAACAAACATATTTAAATGAAAATCTAAAATCTAC
This sequence comes from Adinopsis sp. GC000173, assembly GCA_030264715.1. Taxonomy (NCBI): domain Eukaryota; kingdom Metazoa; phylum Arthropoda; class Insecta; order Coleoptera; family Staphylinidae; genus Adinopsis; species Adinopsis sp. GC000173. Next base: position 37,045 of record JARJDW010020599.1, read on the forward strand.
TATTCTAAAGATTCCTTTAAAATTTAATCAATCGCGATTGTGCAGGTGTTATTGTTTTTAAAAATAAAAGTAATATAATTTTATTATGCACGTGTAGTAGATTTAATTTTTAACAGTTTATCGATAGAATGGAAAATAATATAAAACCAAATGTTGCAAATCAGAATTGTTTGCATTATAAAGAGTTAACAATATCCTGAATTTGATGTCCATTCACAGTAAGGAAAAATCGATGCGAGGTGTTTTAATCAGCGAATGTTCAATTTATACCTTTTCATACATTAGCCTAATTGAAAAATATCGCTGGCTTTTTCCAGACGATCATATTTCCATACGGAATTAAGTCGTCATTACTACAATATTATTAATTAATTTTTAAATTTAGGGCAGTTTGCCATCGATAACCACAATAAGTAGCTTAATATTTTCTAATACCTTGTATTTTACATTTAAAAGTTTTCTATAGAAATGTGTCTATATATACTAGGTCAATCACATTAAGGATCTTTTAGTACCTATAACCTACATTATTTTGCAAACATTCATTTAATATAAGTAATGAATAAACAAAGGGAAAATACAGTAATCCCTCACTTATCGCGTTTAATGCATTCCAGGACCACCCGCGAAAAGTGAAAATCCGCGAAGTAGGGACGCTATATTTATTTTAATCATTTACTATAAAAAGTCTTCACGTTCACACACAGCTCACATCCCTGTGCAAGCACAGCATTTTCTCAAGAATCCACAAACAAATTCAAAACTAAAAAATAACATAATAAATCGTATAATGTAAACAAAAGATTAGATAAAATAATTAAACAAAGCAAAATAAATACGCAAAAAATTAATGGTTAAATGCACTCTTAACGAATGTTTATCGAAATTCGCGAAACAACGAGTCCGCGAAAAGCGAATCGCGAAGTAGTGAGGGATTACTGTATATATATTTCGTCAGAATTCACAATTTCATTTTATGCTTTAAATAAATTAATTATTTTCAGAAATAATTGTTTACACCAGTGGATCTTTAGCTTATATTTTGCTGTAACCAAACAAATGTACGGAATTTACGTATTTTATTAATTTGGAATAAATATTTCATCTTAAATTCACAGAGATGCAATAATACATACCTACATATATTTGATAAGGTTTCTAGAAGCATAATGTCTAATTAATTAGGAAGCTTTAGAATATTTTGTGGGGTTTCTACAGATTTATCGACTCTCAAAATATCTATCTAAATTGTGCCATAAAAAACTCAATGTATTACATGTAGAAGTACATATACATCATGATTTCATTTCATAATAAATCATTTTCATTTGTAATAATAACGCATTTAGTTTTATTGATATATTACTTGACGCACATTCCACTTTTTACAATCATCAAAATTAAACTGTTTAGTAAAGGATTGAAATGCCCATTAAATTGGTAATTTAAATCAACCTGCATCAAACCAAATTTTATTCCTCATTATTATTCAAAATATATTTTTGTTGCAAACATTATGTATTTACGGTATTTACATGAGATAATTGCTATTAATGCTATTAAATAAATATGCATATACTTTGATATATAACTGATACGTGATATTAGCAAATATGATTAATATGATTTTTTATTCGTAACT
>JARJDW010020609.1:0-21047 GCA_030264715.1 Adinopsis sp. GC000173
CTACTATTCGATGTTGCATGCGCTTCGCCCACAAGCAGAAAACGATGCACCGAATGAGCGATTATAAATAGACATGGAAGGTGCTTCTTCTGCGATGCATGCATATACGTGAGGGTGAGTGAACGATTTAAAACTCAATTTCTTCCTTGCCCAACAAGACAAAAAATATCTTATAAGGGTAGCTGGGTGGATGGATAATCTTGGCCAGCTAGTTGTGCAACATATTCTGGGCGAGGAATTATTATGACGAAAAGCAAATTGACTAAAAATCAAACACGGTAAAAAATATCTATAGAGGCAAGATGTATTGATAATCGTGTCCGGCTAGTTGTGTCATATATGCATCACAGCACGATTTAAGTTTTATGCTGGGTGAGAAATTATTATGACCGAGAGCAAATGGAGAAAATCGAGGATGGGGTGTGTGGGAAAAGGGGGCGCGAGTGATAAATTTAAATAAAGCGGCATGCGCGCGGCGCTGCTACCGGCCGCCGCCACCTCACTATTATTATTTCAGGGATATATAAGTTCGCGTTTCGCTTTCCTTGCAAGCGATTATTCATCTTCATATTATAGTAACTTTATTGGAATTAAAAAGCTCAATAAAATCAAAATTGATTACCACAAAATCTCTATTTTCAAAGTATTTTCTACATCGAAAATGAAATAATTTTTCTGATTTGATTTTAAAAAGTAAACCTTCGACATCAAATATAAGTTTTTTTTTTTTAATTTGTGTGTTAAAAAATAAAAGATAATTAAATTATTATGATTTTCCATCAAACTAACTATTCCGTTTTAAATACTAAGGAAGTTATGGTAAAAACACAACTTTTGCCTTTTGGAGAAAATAACTCGGATTGATTTTAAAATAATATACACATTATAGTCTAATTATAAATAAAAGTAGGTTACAAAAGACAATCTTAATTAGTTTAAAAAAAAAGTTTTTCAAGTCTGATGTAAAGCTAAATTTTCGATGCTAAAAGTATCTTTCATTCATGCACGTTAAAAATAAAATCAATACAATTAAAATATTAAAATGTATAATAAAAGGTTTTATAGTTTGATTTTATTGCAACCGAACTATTTTATTTCCTTGTTTCTGGCAATGTCTCGCTAAAAGTACATTTTTTTCCTCTCTTGCCCAAAACTGTTTAATTTTCTTCGTAACAAATTATCAATTATTAGTTTCTTATCTTACAAACACGTGTGGTGTAAAGAAAATAATTGCGATCTAAATGATGGATGTAAAATAAAATTTGACATTTTATTAAAGTCGATTTTTTCTTTCGTATTTAAAATGTTTACTGCAAGAAATTATAATCGAAGTTAAAAACTTTTCCGCGACTTTGCAGTGAAAATTCAATATTTGTACAGTTTAAATTAAAAAATGTCTGAATTTGTGTTTGTGTTTTGTTGCAGCGCGGATAAGTTGCATCGTCTCACCTAATACCATATGCATCAGTTGCTGCTAATGCAATAAAGAGCATTATTACCTATTATGTATTTCGTATTTGCTATGCAAAAATATGAATTGAATTTAAGCGGAAAGTTTATTGATTGCATTCGTGCAAAAATATCGCGTGAAAATCGGTCCAGTTTGTTGCGCTTCACTTAATAATACCGCTCGCATCATGTACTTACAATACCGACTGTACGTTTTATGTATTTTTATTTTCAATTTATTAATGCAAAAACTTTCTCCCTCATAAACGCAACAACAGAAAAAAAAAGATGAAAATGAAAATTAAAATCTTTGAAAAAAAGTTGATAATGGAATTAAAAGTTATTCGCTCGTCGTGCTTTATATTTCTGCTTTATTTCTGTTCCTGTTGCCGCTGCTTCTCAACCAATAAAATGTGTTGTATTATTTGTTAGACGCAATAAAAAACAATTAATTGCAAATACAGAGCGTACAGTAGTACGTAGATACTAAGTTGAATGTGGTAAATTTACACAACGCAATAAATTTAACTGGCATCGTTTGATGTTGCGCTTTCACATTAAATCATTCTTATTTTCTTTCTAGTTGAAATTCGTACGCGGTATGATTTATGCACCAATTTGAACTGCTTATCTAATATCGTGTAAAATTTACCATACAGGGTTTTACAAAATGTCTAGTGTTACAAACTTTTAGGACAGATATTAGAGATAATTAAAAATTGTAATAACATTGATCTAATGGAGCAATTGAGTAGCGATCTGATGGACTGGCGAACTGACAAAATTATAATAACATTAAATAGCTAATAATATAAGAAACAAAACGATTGTCAATTACATAAACTTGTCAAATTACAAAATAATGACTTAAAATATATCGATGTATGATTTGATAGACTAATTATACAATGAAATCTTATATCAGATTGGAATGACGATCTGATGAACTGAACTATAAATGATCTAAATGGAATATCGCTATGCTGTATTTCTTAGACTGATCGACTGATAGTGATGTATTAGCAATATAATACGCGCTGATCGATTGACGATTGAATAAAATATAAATCTGATCGACTCACATAATGATACACTGATTGCGTGTGTCTATCTAATGAATTAATAGACTGACAATGTGATAAACTTATGGACTGATGATATGATGATCTGATGGACTGACAACTTAATAGATTAATCGACTGACAACATGAAAAAGGTGAAGACTAACAAACGATTTTTTTACATGATTAAGATAACAAATGGTTGGCAAACAAACTGCTTTACAAGGGTCGTCTGTTAAGTTAACCCCTTTTTAATTTTTTTTTATTTTTATTTTTTCACTTTTTCGAGAAAAATAACAGAAAAACATTAAAAATAACAAGCAAAAAAGTTGCAAAAAGCAAGAAACATTTCCAAAAACGCAAAAATATGTTAAAAACTTTAATAAATTGTAATAAACGACAAAAATAGCGTATAAAACCAATAAGTATAAAATAAGTTGAAAAATACACGCTTACAATTTGAGAAACTGACAAATTAATGAACTATACCTGCACTAAAAGTTTACAAGCAATACTAATAAACATCCTGTATACTACATTGTGAAAGAGAAAACAGCGATGCAATAAAAAAGAGCACGCTGTTTGTCGTCGTCGATAAAACATTTATTTTTGAATTGTCACAAACAGCTCGAAATATATGTGTGTGTTTGTCTCCTTGGTTTAAAACTCCGCAAATAAATGCCATGTAGCGAATTCATAATCTGGAAAGTTTCCTGCTGCTGGTGACGAGTGAGAGCATCTTCTGCGATACGACAAATAAAAACTATTTCGTGTTTACATTCGATGATAATAATAAGAGGCAAAGCAGCAAATGGTTGGTTGCACTTAATTGATTAAACATATTTTAAACCAAAGCATAATATACTGAACATGTGTCGTTTTCGTGGAACGTTACCAGTAAATTAATTTAACAATAGTTTTGCTAGTAGTTATTAATACATAGCGATGCGTAACTGTGGAATAAAAGCATCACAAATATTTTCTAAAAAATTTGAATAGTTTTTCTCTCCCATATTATTGTAATAAAAGTTAAGGTTTACTGCTTTTCATTAATATTTTTAACGAAAGTTTAGCAAAAATTATCATTAACATTGTATTTAGATTAATGAAGATGGTTGATTGTTGCACGTAATTGATTAAACATATTGTGAAACCAAGACGATAATATAACGAACATGTGTCGTTTTCGTGGAATTATAACGCTCTACCAGTAAATTAATTTAATAATAGTTTTGCTAGTAATTATTATTAATTGAGTTCGAATAGTGGTATTTCTATATAGGAAAGGTGCGCAGTATGTCGGTGGTATACATTCCATAGCGATGCGTTGCTGTGGAAAATGCGTCACAAATATTTTCGAAAAAATGTGAGCGATTTTCCTTCCACTCTCATATTAATAAAAGTTATTAATGTTTACTGCTTTCCATTAGGATTTTTAATGAAAGTTTAGCAAAAATTAACGTCAACATCTAATTTGTATTAATGAAGATTGAAAAAGTAATAACTACTTCATTAAAAAATTGTTGGTCGCATTACCGATAAATTCATTAATAATAATCTGTAATAAAATGCATTGAATGGTAAAAATTACCTATGAAAAGTGCAAAAATACCTTACACAAATATTTATTAATCTTTAAGAAAACGAAATTGAAAACAAGCAACAGTTCTGTCTAAGATTTAAGAAACTAATAATGTCTAAAGTAAAACACACATAAACTTACATATTTGATGGCATTACAACATAAAACATTAATTAATTAATATGATAATAGTTTGCCAACAGTTATGTGGTAAATTAAATGAAGATAATCGTGACTTATGAGAAATGCATTTTTATCGAATAATGGATAGCTGTGCAAATGTACGACACACAAATATGTTCTAATCCAATACTGGAAAAAATGTAAGGTTTTTTAATTTATATTTAAATACTATAAAATAAAATTAATCCTCTCACAATGCACATTTCTATTCGAGCTATTAAGAAGTAAAGTGAATAGATGTGTACAAAACACGGTATTTTTGATACAATAAAAATGTAAGCGATTACGATTTATACTGATTTCAATAAAATTAAACAAAATTGTAATTAATGTGCATAATTTATCATATATGACAACAGATAGGCGTGCAAAAGCACATCACATAAATATTTTTTAAATATCCAGTAGTTATTAAAATTAAATTAAGTCGTTACCTAAAAACATATTTGAGTTATATACCAAAATAATATTGCAGATTGTTCAATTAAATTAATTCATCAACAATTTATTACGCAGTAAATTAAATACATATTAATCGAACGTTATACAAAATGTAAAGAATTTTTGTATTTTCTACTTATATTTTTAGTTACAATCAGCATTTCTGGTTGACATTTTGCTGCAATTATAAAAGTTTAAAAAAGACAATAATTGGTAATACCAAAACATATACTTTCATAAACAATATGTCAATAATTAAATAGTTTAAAGTTTTCTGATAAAGTTTGTAGATATGTGCAATTTTAACCGTGTACACATGGCTCTGCAAATAATACCAAGACATACACTTTTATGGATTTCACTTTACAACATACAGTAAGTAAAGAGTTTAAATTTTGCAGACGATTATGAAATGAATTCAATAGTAGATATGTGCAATTTTTATCGTGTACACATAGCTCTGCAAAGCTCGCCGTCACAAAGACATTTTCTAATCTTTGATGATGAAAAAAATGCATGCAATTTTACTCTATCTGCTCTTTAATATAAATCCATGTTGTTTACTGCTATCTACTAAGACTTTTAATAGAAAATTACTAAAAATAACGTTTTGTTACTTTCTTTAAAATTGCAAACAGTTTTTTAATATTGCATGTAATTATAATTTTATAAATTGTAAAATTTTTTCATTTATTGATGCGATTTGTAATTATCTCTTATTATTGCCTACGACAAACAGTAAGATAATAAAAAGCGAAAGAGAAAAAAATCTATATCTTGGCTTTATAATGAAATTGGAAGTTGTGACAATCAATAGAAGCAAATGAAAGATAAAATTTCCCGCCTTTATTAAGTTGCGCTTTTCTGATGACGCGGTTCTTCGTCGTTTTTCCCCTCTTTATATTCTTCTTTTTCTTTACGAAAACGTGCTTACTTTCGGTTGATAATACGTTACACTGATTGAAACCCATCCACCATGTGAATGTAGTAGAAATTCTAACAGTAGCACGTTTGATTTCCATGTATGAAAGTGTATGTATTTGTTCGAAACGATAAATAAATTTTCATCATTTAAGTATTGTAACATGTTACTAATTTACACATAAGCATAACATTTATTGCAAGAAACAATTGGTGTATAGAATTCAAATTCATAGAAATAAATATTCTTTAAACATATTCTTTAAAATATATTTTTTTAGTTCTTTATAATAGTGAAGCGGGTATACAAATAATAAAAAATATATTTGAAACTTTTTAAAGATGTTAATTAGAAAATCAACTTAAATCATTGATTTTGTTTTACTTAATAAATTCGCTTCAATCTTACAAACTCTCTGCAAAATTTGAAATATTTGTTATATACAGAGTTTGCTTTCTATATTTTATGCTTATTAATGTTCCAATTATTAAACAATTCGTATCTACAATACGTATATTAAATAATGTTCGTAGAAAATACTTGCTAAAATAAAGTTGGAAATTTGGAATCACTTATAATAATCTGTTAGGAAATTATTTTACTAGTTTTGTTTTCCATTATAAAATCGCGTCGAACTTTTTTATGAATTCTAGTCAGATTTGGTCTACTTGCTATAGATAGATATCCTTGGATATTTTTTGTATATTTTTTATGCCCACAAATGCTGCGAAATGTTATAGTATGAATTTACAATTACAAAATTATTAGATGGTTTTTATATTTTTTTAAGAAGTTATTGGTATGTTTTGTATTCTTCCTTATATTTTTATGAATTCACCGATAATTCGTATTATTACCTACGACTGTTGGTGGAGGCGCTGGTCTTTTATAATATTTATTACAAATTTTATTGTAATCTTTAATTCTTTAAATTCTTTATATCCAATTTTTAGTGAATTGTTTGGAATTTGTTATTTTTATATTTAATTTTGTTTAAAATAATTTACTTTTGCAAAAAAATCAATGTATTAAACTCCTAAAATAGCCATCCTAATACATGAAAATAACAATTGAACGGAATAATATACCCACAGTATTATTAGAACAAACATTATTTATAGCCATAGAACATATACTCAGCGCCCTGAACGTGTTGAAGAATTATAAATATATCGTCGATATATATATCATTGATATCGAATTGATTGCATCAGAGTAGTGTAAGCGCAGCTGGAATGGCAGGGTAGCGTCATAACCAAGTCCGTCCGATGTTGGAAACACACGTTACATTTTCGCTAAAAATAAATAATAACAGCAGCAAATGCACTTTTCATCATTTATAATTATATAACTTCACCATTAAAGAAAGAAAAGCGCGCGCGGCGGTTATTTTTAACCTTCGCCGGTATCGATTCGGCCACCACAATTTTAATAAAAAATATCGATTAGTCAATTATTAATAAAAAGAAAAATACAGTCTAAAATAATTAATCGTGAATATCACTTAATGTAATTAAGCTTGAAGCTGGCTGGGGAAAAAATAACCATCAACGACGTCTATTTATGTTGGATGCAGTGGAAATTGAATTAAAATGCAAGCGTTGTAGTAGCAAGCAAGCACGCTGGTAACACAGAAAGCGGGAAAACTTTGATTTTTTTTCTTTTTACGCTCATTTTCTTATATAGTTCGAACTGTGTTGCGTTGTGTTGTTGTGTAGACGTTAGGCATACACTATACATAAATTGTTTTTTAATGTTCGGTTACAATGCAAGCCAATTTTTCATTGTTAAACATTTATGTTTATAAATGTGCAACAAAAAGCGAAATGCATCACCATAATCTATTATTTGCTCTACCAATTGAAAAATGATTAGCGTAGTTAAAATGTTGATGATTTAAGCATAAACATTGTAAAATAGCAAAATCGTATATATTTATATAAGTTGTCTAAAACTATGTCAATGCAAAGTTATTTTCTAATATGGAATAAATTTTATATTGCTTATCAAGTGTAAGTACTTATAATGTTCACACGTAATGCATCACAAACTATTTAAAAACGTTGAGGTATAATTACTTTCTTGTATGTATTAAATGTTATATCGTGTATCGGTCGCAAAAGTGTCTAAGTAACTTATACCCAATTGGAACAATTAGTATTCATGAATAGCACTACACTATTTTCAGTTATATTATAAATGATATAAACCGCTTTTGCAGAATAAAAGCATGATGAATGTGTAAGAGAAAAATACAAGTTTTAGAATATAAATTGTTTAGAAAGTTTGGATGCAAAATTTTTAACAAGCGAACTCGAAGAAGGCACGTAACAGGTGAAGGTCTACAAAAAATCTTTAAAATCATATTAAACCTCAAAGGAACTATCAACTTTTTCAAGCTTCAATAATTTTTTACTCTCTTGCATATTTTAGTCATTATATTAGTATATACAGAGTGTGAAAGTGGGTTATTAATAAGTTGTGCTACTAGTGTATATGAAGAAACAAAATTTTCAGGACCTAAAAAAATCCATACTGACGTCAACATCAAACCAAGTTTGGAGATAATTTTTAGGATTGTATTAAACCGAGTACGCAAGAAAGTATAAAAGATTACATTTTCTAACATGTTTGAAATAATGCATGGCATTTTGGATGTTAATGCACATTAATAATGCGCATTCAGCATTGACATTTCAGAGACTCCAGATTCAGATATATCTGAAGAGTGGCTACTAATAATTTATTTCTCAGTTTTATGCCATTTACTCATTAGTAATAATCATTATATTAAATATTTTATCATAATAACAGGTTAGAAATAATTAGAAAGTTTAGAAACAAAGCAAAGTAAGGTCACTTATAAAAATCTACAAAAAATCTAAAACCTATGTTCTCAAGTATTTGTAAAAAGTATTCTAGTGTCTTGCTCATATTTAAACATGATTATTACCATTGTTGTGCAAAAGGGCGATCTTAATAACCTTTACACTCCGTATAATTAGCATTCAAGCTTGACACTACATAATAATTACTAACCTCAAAGTCATCGGAAGTTAGTGAAAATTAACTTTCTAGCTTCTATAAAATACAAAAAATAGGTTGTTGCTTGTGCGAAAACGTCAAAAATCGTCTTAAAAAATAAAAATTTAATCAAGAAAAAAAGGCTTGTGAATTTTATATATTTTTCACCCTTTAAGCAGTGTTAAATTTCTTTATATAAAAAATAGTAGTAATAGTTAAGAAATCTATAAAATTCACTAGGTTCTAACAATTTTATAAAACTAATAATTTATTGCATAAAATTATTCTTTACATTTAGGTATATGCGCATAAATAATTCTTATACATATTTTATATGCTCATTCAGTATATTAGTATACATATACGTTAAATATGTTGCTAAAGAAAAACATAGTATTAAAAAATGAAAATTCAATCAAAGGAAAATGCTTGTAAATTTCACTCTTTAAGCAATTCTTAGCATCTTTGATGTTTTCCTCAAAGCGTGTTAAATTTCCTTTAGAAATGACCTCAAAATGACAAGATTTTCCACATCTAATATATTATAATTATTTAATATAACAGAAAATCAATTGCATAAAATCATACTTTGCATTAATATACCTACATAAAGTCATAGATAATTCTTAAATTTGATGTGATGTCCATTCGGTATATTAGTGCACACGTAATGTTTGTGTTAAAGGCAAAATTTATTATCAATTATACCACCATTCCGAGCATTCGCCGGTCAAATCGAATGCAAATGCGAAAAAAATCCGTATTTTGCATTTGATTATTATATCGACGCACGCAATCTGATCATCACTTTTCGCTTTAATGTTATGTAACATTCGTTTCGCCAGCGCGGCGCACCAACATACGGCGGCGCGAATGAGCGAACAAAGCTCGACTTTTCATATATGCTAGTATTTTTTATCATAATGAAAATAAAATTTGCGTTTATGCCAATTTATTATTTGGGTGATAGATATGTGTATTTAATGCAATGCGTTTCATATTCAAAGTTATAAGACTATACATAAGAAAATTTCCTACTCATGCCACTCCTAATTTTTCCCTATTTCACATTTGTTACTGGAGAGAGCAAGAGAAAAGAGCTAAAATTAAGAAGAGAATGAAAATATTATAAGAAATTTGGAGAAGAATTGGGGGAGTTGGGAAGATAGGTACTTAGACAATGCGTTTCATATTCAAAGGTATACAGAAGAAAACTTCTCCTCATGCTTCTCTTGATTTGCTCCTCTCATTCCTCTAGCAACTTACCCTCATTCTTTTTTCAATTTCTCCTTATTTCTCAGGCATTATTAGACAGAGAGAAAGTGAGAAGAAATTAAGAGACTGATAGAAAAAATAAAAAAATAAGAGGAATTGAGGAGAAAAGTGGGTGTGAGAGAGAGGTGAATTTCTCTCCTCAATTCTCTATATTCTTCCTAATTTTTGCTCTTTTTTCTTTTTCTCTCTTAAATTCCGCACTCTTCTCTCTACTAATGAATGAGAAATGAGGAGAAGTTGAGAAAGGAATGAGGAAAAGTAGTAATATTACGAAGGGAATATTTTCTATATGTACCATTGAATAAAACGGAATTTCGTCATCGGAATGTTATATGAAAAATGCAAACGATCTGCTTGCTTATAAGTAATAGCTTTAAATACGACAATGAAATACTCGCTGCTGCTGACCTTTTCGCCGCGAAACGTGAAAAACGGAAAAAAAGAAAAAACACCAACGGGCGGAAAAAAGTGCCAATCGTTGCATAAATTCAAGTCGAGCGATAAAAATTGTTCGCGTTGTGATTAAAATTTAATTATCTCTATCGTAAAATGATAATAAACAATCAAAATCGCGCTATATTGGATTTGTTGAAACAAGCGATAATAAATTTACTGGAAAACTATTTCACTATATGTCTGCTTAAAAATTACAATTAATTGAGTAATTCAAATCTATTTATGGTGCCATAAATATTTTAAATAAATTTTTCTGTTTGAAATAATTATTTTTAATTGAGCAATATACAAACTCTTCATTTTCTCGTCTAGCAGCTCTAAAAGCGATCCATGTAATGTAATGTAAAGTATGTAACTTAATTTGCGACATTGAAATAAAGCATTAAACGATAATAGTGAACTACTAGTAAAATGTTAACTGTGTGCGATAAGTAAAATTATGTACTCCTAGGGCGACAAACTGTTACAAGCGGCGATGGCAAAAACCGCAGATAGCACACGAACGAAAATTTATTATCTATAAAAGATTACATCTAGCTGCTATTAGGCGACGTTATTAATGCGCTGCAACATGTCATGTTTTTGTCGGAGCATATTTTTTATATTTACCACAAAAACTCTGGGCCACATGTTAAATATTGAATCAAAATTCAATTCGGAAATTGCTTTTATATTAAACAGCATTATTATGATTTTTTTACGTTACTAATGGTTCTGTACCACAAAAATAATGAGAATTTAATCTATTAAATATGAAGTAAATAAGGAAAATGTTTAAATAATGTTGTTTATATTTTGAGTGATAAAAGTGACAATTTATTTCGTATTATCATAAAAATTGAATTTAAATTTAATTTGGAGATATGATTTTCTATGATAGTAATATTTGTTTGCCATAAAAATTATGAGAATTAAATCTAGGAATTGTAAAATTAAATCTGAAAAATTTAATAATAGCTTTCTTTACATTACGAAATCTAAAAGTAGCAATTTATTTCATACCACATAAATTTTGGATCATTTATCAATCATTGAATCTAAATTCAATTCGAAAAGTGTTTCAAGTAAACTGCGATATGATTTGTTTATGGTAGTAATATCTGCCTCCCACAGAAATTATGAGAATTAAATTTATTAATTATGAATTAAATAAAAAATATTATGATTGTTTAGTTTATATTACTACTGCTGAAAATGACAGTTTATGGGAAGATACAAAAAATGTTAGTAAATAACATTTTTGCCAATGAAATGTATGAAATTTATTAGTAAAACATTTAAATGACACGTTAGATATACCTAAAAGCTATAATTAATCTTCACAAACTAAGATTATGGTATATCAATGATGATCGGTAATTGTAATGACAAATACGTAAATAAAAAAAATTATACACTTATCACTGTAATTGTACACTAGTATATCACGTTTTTAATAAGCATGTTAAATAAATAGCTATACAAATATGAAAAAGATTTTTTGAAATATATGTGTAAAAATGTATTTAAAATTTTTTTTTGTAAAATTTTTCAATTGTCAGAGTTTAAATATCTATATCTAAACGAGCAATATATTGCGCTGCGGTTTGCATTGATTTTGTGTTGGTGCTGACAAAATAATATGACGTTCTAATAATATTGAATACATTAAGTAATACAAGGGAATGCTATTAAAAATTGTCGTGTTTTGTCATGTTAAATACCTCACAATAGAACTAGTCAATACTCTGTTATTTCTATCTAAGTAGAAATAAAGTAGAAAATTTGGTTTGGTATACATTTTCACAGTGAAATAAATAGTGTTTTTACAAATGCAATATATAAATATGCAATCCGGTAATAACAGTTTAAATTTAAGTCGACACTCAATAAATTGTACATTATGTGGCTGCTAATGATCGTATTTATTCAATATTTGCGTTAAAACGTCAATATACAGTGAGTTATTTCATTTAAAAAAGAATTAATATTCAATAAAAAAACTAAAATAGTAATTTTATCTGAGTGAAAAGTTTTGTTTGTCGTTTATCCTATTCTCACAGTGATATATAGTTTAATTTGTATAAAGTCTGGTACTAATAGTTTAAATTTAAGTCGACACTCAATAAATTGAACATTATGTGGCTGCTAATGATCGTATTTGTTCAATATTTGCATAAAAAACGTAAATATACAAATATTTTATGAGAAAAAATGTAACATTCAATGAAAAAAAAACAATATTGTTTTACCTTAGTTGAAAATTTTGTTTGTCGTATATCCTATTCTCACAGTGAAATATATATATTGTAAAATGTAAATCTAGAATCTAGCAGAGCAACACTTTAAATTTAAATCGAGGCAATTCACTGAATGTGTGTATGCATGTACGATACATTACTTGGCTGTCATTGTTTATATTCATTTCCAAAGGTATATATTTCATCGAAATAATTAATTACATTAATTTATAAAACACTAAAGTAGCTGGATATATAAAGGGATGAAGAAAAAAAAACTAGTAATTAAGCCTGCTTGATTAATCGTATTGTTAAAAAAAATCTAAGACATATAATCAATTCAACAACCCCTCCCCCCACAACCGCCCCGCCTAAACAAAAAGTTTGGAATAATTTATCACAATTAAAAATCGTATAAGTACTTGAGCCGAAAACGCAATCAGCAGATAAACAAATGTGCGACGAGAGAAGAGATCATTAATTGTGGTTTAATTATCAACATCAAAGCACAACAACAGAATGCCCACACAATAATTGTATTATCGTTAGTGCACAGAAAATACTGAAATAAAAGAAAAAGCGTTTAAGTAGTAGGTACGGAGTAATATGTACATTAAATTAAAAGTTATATAATAATCACAATTTGCATCAATTTATGCAATGAAGCGATTATTCATTATAGTTTAATGACAAGATCAAATCATAACGATTTTAATTATTCATTCAATATGTTGTAAGATAATCTAGAAAATAACGAGAGGCGAGGGAAAAGATTATTAATTGTGATTTAATAATAGGATCAAAGAAATAATATTTACACAATTATATTGTTAGTATACTATAATTATAAATTCAATTTTTTGTATGTAAAATAATTTAATAAATACTACTCCTTGTATTTAATATTAAAATTTACAACAAGAGAGAGAGAGAGAAAAGATTATTAATTGTGGTTTAATAATAAGTTCAAAGAAATACAGTTGTATTGTTACTACACCAATGAATAGGAAAAAAAGAAGTGATAAAGAAATATCTAATAGTATTTGGCGTTTTTAACAAATATATTCCAAAATTATTTACGACTTGAAAGAATTTTGAGCAACAAGATAAGAAATTATTCATTACAGCTTAATAACAACATCAAAGCAACAAACACAACACTATTGCAGCACTAGTAGTTATATTAAAAAAATCAGAAAAACCGATTACATAATTATTAATTCCATTTGTATATGACGAGAGAAGAGAAATATATTCTATTATATTCTATTATTAATATACTAAAACGTATTAAAAAACAGAAACCATAATGTAGTATCAAATACTATTTTTCTTTTCAATAAAATTAGTAAATAATCAATTTTTATAATTTAGAAAAATATTATACGACAGAAAAATACATTATTAATTCTAGTTTAATATCAATAGTAGATTTTCTAGTCTTTTAAATTTTAAAATATTTATAATTTGAAACAAATTTCAACAGCAAGAGAAAAAATTATTAATTACAGCTTATTAACATCAAAGCATCAAAGTCATGATTATTTTATCACTGTACACTAAAAAATAATAATAAAAAATGATTATGTTATTACGTATTCCATTTAGGCTTAATAATTCAAAATAGATACTATTGTACATAATGAGAAGAAAAATTATTATCAAAATTATTAGTGCACTAAAAACTATTCAAATAAAAATAAACCGAGATAGATTAAAGATTTATTGGTGTTGCAGTAGTTTTTTAGCGCTGGATAAAATATTATGACGTAACATTTAGAAAACGCTACGCTAAAAATGTGAAAATAAAGTGCGTGGTCTATTTATCAACAAATAAAGACATCCAAAGGCAACAACAGAATATATATTGCATTTGCAACAAGTTAATAACAACTACATTTAATGAATGCAAACTTACATTTTTTACTCGATTACAATTTAGGTTTCGGCTTAATAAAAACTATCAAATTTGATGTTATTTGTTGGTTTACGTTTTTTTTTTTGTTATTTTTTTAATATAAATATCACAAGAATAATGTTTTGTCTCGCTCGCAATACTATATGTACAATTTTCCCGGCTACTGTTTCCCTCTTTATTTTCGCCACACGTAAAGCGGTACGGTATTACAGCTTTTTGTTCTTTTCTACTTGTATTTAAAAATGCTTGGCGGTGTTTGTGATGTGAACAGATGCGCGTCTTTCTCGCAACTGCCTCGAGGGTGCCTTTTCCAACACATCACACACAGGACGCGCAACTCTGTGCACAATTTATAGTAGTGTGTTGTGATAGAAGAGAGAATCTATTTTGTTTGATAAAAATATTAAAATTGATATTTTAGTATGGTATTGGCATAGCTCGCAGGACAACACTGCTTTAAATATAATATATGGGAAAGAAAAAATATAGATTTTTTATTATTATATAAAATTTATAGCTATATTTTTTCATAATCAATAATTGGAGAATTTAGCTTCTAACCACTATTCAATTGTTCACTATAAAGCGTAAAGGACAAAAATGATCTAATAATTAATTTTTTTTTCTAATTTATGTTATTATAACAACAAAAACCTTAAATATTTTAAAAACATTAACCGATTTTATTATCTTGGTAGTACAAAAATAATTGAGTTCGTGTAGTCATAAGAAATTATTGTATACTATTTATTTTATAACGTTTTGTTGATTCAAGTTACTCACATCATTCAAATAAAGAGTTAAATTTTTTCATACGCATGCAGAAACGATTTCACAATAGATTCTATAAATGTTGCAAAAAAGGCGTTTCAAAATATAATTATTTACATTTTAGACTTTAAAAAGGGAAAACTCGGTTACAAAACAATAATCTAAAAATGTTCCTCAATTGTGCTCTGTGCTTTTCTATAAAAAATATATATTTTTTTTAATACTGTTAGAATGCCTTTCAAAACGACTACTATCTTACTCCAAAAATGATATTGTTTCTAATGGAAGGCGAACGCAGTTAATTTAACTGTTCAATTATTCACTATTATCACTGTTCATAAATAAATAATTTGTTATTAAGGAAAAAAAATCATAAACATTTCTTTTTGTATAGAACTAATGGCTCTGAAAAGAAACAATGTTATATTCGATGTAAGATTACAGCTGCTATTAAGTAAAAGATATTTACATCATTCAAAAACAGTTTAAATATTTACGTAAATACACAGGACACGATTCAGAAATATTGTCAAAATAGGCCCTGCCAGTCGTTTAGAGCTGGATTTTTTGCAATATCAAGTTTAAACAGCGATACCTCTGTTGCAATATAATAATTTAAAAATGTTCCTCATTTGTGCCCCTTATGTTTATATAAAGAAGAAATTTCTTTTTGAACGCTGTAAGAATTCCCTTAGCGAGCGCCTGTAATCTTACATTAAAAATAATATTGTTTCTTATGGGATTATGAAACGCAATCAATTTAATTCAGTGGTTTCTAAACTGTGGGTTGCGTCTCTTTAACAGAATGCAAGTAACGAGGGCGCGCAACTGCAAACCAAAAAATAAAATGTCATAAATTGTGCCATTTTAAAAACATCACAGAAAACAGAAATTTAAATAATTTTTCTTTAAAGTTTATTCAACAAATTTTTGAATTTTGTTTCATTTCAGACGATTTCTATGGCATATTCAGAAACGGTATACTTTATAAGACCATATTTATTAAAATCCATTTTCACATGTATCGAACAGGATGCAGCGCTTATTTCACAACAAAAAGGACGCGAAAATAAAAATAATGTTGGAAACCACTGATTGAATTATTTCATATTAAAACTCAATCGAAATAAAATAAAATAATAGCAATGGAAAATAGGGTGAAATTGATTAAAAAATTGTTCGAATGTGCATTAATACATACATATTTTTGTGCATTTAGGTACAAATAATAGAACTGCAATAGTGGCATTAATATTTAGATTTGAGCTGTCATTGTATCATTATATTTTTTAATTAAAATATGTTGCTACCTATTGTATTGTATATTTTTAATAAATGTGCATCACATCACTTTGATTATCGTTATTGTGTTCGATGCGTTAACGTTGTCAATGGCGACAATAATTACTATTATTATTTAATATATAGGCTGCACATTCAAAACGCTCCCATACAGATAAAATACATATATGCTTGTGCATTTACACGTCGATAAATAGATAATAAGTTTTGCACGAAAGTTCTGTCCGTCTTTTTATTTCTTAATATATGGTTAGCATTACTTAAGTTATTTTGCATGTAAAGTAGCAATTTTTAATTGCACTTTTTATAATGCCAAATTTAATGTAATAATATATAGGGTGGTCCATTTAACTTGAGACAGGCAAATAACTTTGAAACAGTGCATTTTAGGACAAAATGTGTCGAATAAAAGTTGGCTAAAATGAAGAGGGAAATTTAATGGTACTAATCACCTTTGGCCATGACCGCAGTTTCATGGTTATTTTGACATCAACTTTGTTTTTTCAAATGAAAACCCAATTTTTCTTGTTCAAAATCCCAATCTATGTAAAAAAGGGGCAACTTTTATTAAAATTGTTTTTTAATCTGATTTCAATTTTGGAAGATATTAATTCTTCGTTATTCGCCTGACCAAAATGGTTTTTGAATTTTTATTTTCATAAATGTCTTCCAAAATTGCAATCGGGTTAAAAAAACTATTTTGATAAAACTTGCCCCATTTTTTACGTTGATTGGGAGTTTCCACTTGAAAAAACAAAGTTGATGCCAAAATAACCATGAAGCTGCGGTTATAGCCAAAAGTGATTAGTACCATTAAATTTCCCCTTTCATTTTAGCCAACTTTTATTCGAAACATTTGCACTTTTTCAAAGTTATTCGCCTGTCTCAAGTTAAATGCACCACCCTGTATATAATACTTTGAGTGTTCAAAATTCCACAGTGATTGTGCAATTTGCAATTTTAATAATATGATAGCTTGACCACCATCCCTATTTTTCTTATATAGAGTGTCGCAATAAAACTAGTTTTAAAAGCCACGATCTAAATGTGAGATATATATAATATTAATAGATACTAAAGTAAAAAAAATGAGCCTGTCTTTCTTTTTTACGTTTCTCTATGAAAAACATGAATAATCATATTTTTACATATTTCTCGCATCTGTGTATACAAAAAAAAATGAAAACACATAAAAATCATAAAATAGGACAAAAGATATTTATAACGACCTGACAAATGTAGAACACATAAAAAAAATAAACAAAAAACATAAGAAAAGTTAAAAATGTTGAAAGAAGCGAAAAAGATAAGAAATACTAACTAAAATATAAAAAAGCAAAAAGAAAAAAAAATTGCCAGAAGGAAGGAAAAATGTAAAACAAAACATAGAGAAATGTAAAAAAAATGGGGGAGAAAAAACGCAAAGAGCACAAAAATGTGAAATATAACGATGAGAAAAGCTCGAAACTTTTCAGACAATCCTCGTACGCCCCACACTCAAAATTCATATCGACTGGAGTTATTTGTTGTATTACTATATTTTAGATTCGAATTTCAACCTAAGAAATATCCAATTGTGAGCGCAATTCGGAAGTTAAGCGCCACTAGTATTCAAGTAAGCAATAAATACACATAGTAGTAAAATAAGTGTGCGTTTTATAATATCGTGTTATTGTAATTTGGCAAATACACCCTACTTATACTACTAACTTTTTATTAAATAATTTACATTTCTAATTCATTTTACAAACGTGGAAGTTTTCGATAATCCCTATATCATATTTACTATCAGACATGCATATGGAGAGTTTTACTATCACCCATTATTAGCGGGCTTTAGAAGAAATGCGAGCGTATTCTAATGGACGTGCATGTTCATGTTGTTGTTCTTGTGATGTATGTCGGGTAAGTACGTACGTAAACTGCATTCGTTTATCCGGAAAAATTGAATAGGGATGAAATTAGTTTCCGTTCGACGAATATGTAAATCGGCGAACGAATTTTTAAAGTGTATTACTCCTCGCACATGTAAGCGTGCACATATATGTATAGTATCTCGATGTAAGTACATTTTAAGTGTAAGGTAAGGTAGTAGGCAGGCAGGGTGAAAGGGAGCGTAAAAAAGCGAAGCCTTGCCCTGGGTCAATACGAAAACTGTGCGAGCCGCGCTGTGTGTGCGAAGAGAAAAAAAACGAAAACCAGGAAAGAGACCCGGCACACTGGTGCGCTCTCATACCGACGAAAAACAGATCCGGCAACAAGGAAGCAAAAAACTTATGCAGCAACCCCATTTATTTGATATATATTTTCATCTGGCGCAGCATTCAATACCATCAACAGCTTGTGTAATTATCACAGCATTTGAAAATCATTTTATTTTTTTGCTTTGAACGATTTCATACAAAATAACTTAATCTATTTATTTAAATTTATTTTTCTTTCCTTTAACTGACTACGGTGTTTTTATTATTATAAATTAAACCTCATATTTAAAACATAAATGTTTTACTTTTATCACAGTAAAGATAATAAGTAAAAAATTAAAAGTTGAACTTAAATTGTTAAACGTTCGAACGTGCAAAAAAATCTTAGCAGCTCACCTTTTATTGATCTTCTCCTCTAACACTAGTTTTACATATATTATTTTATTGTTTCTACCTGTACATAGCTTTTACGTTCAGATGTAAATAGAATGTAATCATTGAATTGAAATTTTCAGCTCTGATCATGACCTTTGGTCGAAAGCAATGACGATTTCGTAATTATAAATTCTAAGACACTAAAGATGTTGTATAATAATTGAAACTAGTTCGTTATGTAAGAAACAAATATACAGTGATACGAGTAAAATACTTATGTTTTAAATAAGATTTTCAATTCATAATAATATATAGCAAATGTTAAATTGCATTTATTTAAAAAAAATATTGTTTTTATTTATAATGCTAGTTCTAGTGATGACGTAACTGGATATTAATAAAAACTATATTTTTGTAAACCAACCAAGTGATTTAATTAATTAATTCATCTATGTCTAAATACTTTTTGTTAACTCGCATAAAAATTCTAGATTCCAATCATAAATCAGCGTCAAAGTTTTTATCTAAAATTATAAAATAAAATAAAAGATATATGATATCTATTTTCCATTTGATATTGCTAACTTAAATTCCCTCTAGCTAGTCAAAACGTAAACTTTGCATTGATACGATTGCCTCTATCTGAATAAGAAATCAACATAAATAATATCGCGGACAATATGATAAAAAGTTTTTTTAGCGTCACCATTTGCGATTCAATTTGGAAAACAATTGCAAATATATTTGTTGAATATTATATATTACATAAGCAGAATATGAAAATATAAAAAAATGTGGTTTGTCACTATAGCACTCATGTAAAAGTTAAATTTGTTAAAATAAACAATATAGGTCACTGTGTTCATATTGCAAACACAAAATAAAGACCATCTTTTTGATACATATTTTAGAATGAAAAGTAGCTTTATATTCAGATTTAGTAAACATTAAAAGCATCGCAAAATATTGAGTTGATAAGAAAGCAATTTCGTATTCGACAAATATTGAATTCATGCACATTTTTAATTACTCTTATCAATAGTATAAATCCAAGTTTTTGTAAGCCGGTAGTAGCACATTATGGCTTACTAATTTTCATTTCAATGTAAATATCAATATAAAATATAAATGAAGAAAAAGTAAGATTTTTTTTTGTTTTTGTAAAACTAAAACTCCTAAGCTTAAAAAAATTATGAAGTTTTTACTGCTTGTGTATTAGCAAAAACCTTTTGACATAATTGATTTACTAATTCCTATTTTTCTAATGTTTGATTCTGAAGTGCACACTCCTCCTCTATATTTACAAATTAAATTACGTGAAATGTTGTTCCGTAATAAGCTAAAAAAACGTAGTGTTCTCCATAATAAAAAGAAATCATAATAATGCATTTATCGGTGTAATTGATTTACTAAAGTGTGTTCTACTAACGTTTGATTCTGAAGTGCACACTCTTCCTCAATATTTATGAATTAAATTACGCAAAATTTAGAAAACGCAGTGTTCTGTATAATAAAAAGAAATCATATTACTTTCTTGCCAACGCTGTATTAAATTCAGAATTAGTAATGAGTAAAATGAAGTTATTTCGAAATTGTGTTAGATATTTTTGGGATAATACCAAATGAAATTACTCAACTGAACAAAATCAAAATTGCAATCATAAATTTGCCATGTTTACTAAACAAACATTTTTATGTAGGTAATCGATAATTATTGTTGATAACGAGGAAATAAAATTCATCAGATATTTGTGCTGCTGATGCATTCGCAGCATTCATTAACGAATAATTCCCACTCTTTTTGCCATGCCATTGTTTGAGTGAGTTGCATTCAAAGAGAATAAGTTGCGATTAAAACGCGCGCT
>JARJDW010020612.1:0-39189 GCA_030264715.1 Adinopsis sp. GC000173
AGGAAATGTGATTTCTTCACCTCATTTATTCGCGACACTCCGCGCAAGCGCGTCGTGTCGCAAATCCATTCGTGAAGAAATCACCTATTTCCTAACCTTGTTATCAAAATTACTATTGTTATCAAAGTAAATAGGTGAACAATATAAACAAAAGCGTTTTAACGAGATGCGGTCGATCGGAGTCCGTGCCATCGCCATTACGCTGCTTGCGTCGTTGCACCACGTACTTCGGCACCGCTTTTAAGTCATGCGCCATGCCCAACCACGCGAAAAGATGTATTGTAATCGTGCTGAAATTGCGCCAATCGAATGCGGTGTACTCCGACGAGCGATAGTCGTACGGGTAGCAATGGTGGAAATTGTGACCCTCTTCGCCCATCATCAGGACGGCGACGGAATTCGCCTGCACCCCGCTCACTCTCCTATACATAAAAAATTAAATTATGTGACGTCACAGCGCAAATGTTACTACAGTGGGCCATCATCTGCAATTCTTGATGTACTAATTCAAATCATGTATACAGAGTTGCCTATAAAACACTTACTTATCAATTGGTCGGGTGCCGAATTTGTGCGCGATGCTGTTGATCGTCCACACCAGATTGAGAATGATGATGTAGCGATAGACGAGCATCACGATGGCAATTTCCAGCTTTTCATTGAAAAAGTATACCGGTACGCCGATGGGAAATGCGCCCATCATGATGAACATGATTATGTAATAGTAGCTGTGCAGTGCAGAACACAATTAATACGATGTCAAATTACAAAACAAAAAAACTTACTTGTGTTGGAACATAACGATCGGATTCGCCTGCAAATCGCTCATATCCACATTGCGACCCATCGTTTTAATATCCGGATGCTTGCGCAGCATCAGCCAGCCGCAATGGCTAAAGAAGAATCCTGTAACATGCAACCAAACATACACATGATGTCTGAAAAGTTATCTCTAGTTTTCGTTGTTTTTTTCAACTTTTAGTGACAAGAAAACAGCGAAAATCATGGAAGGTAAATGAAGGAAACTTTGTCAAACCAACCAACTCTCAACCCTTACCTCTTTGTGCGTTGTGTGGATCGGCATCCGTCTCCGGATACATGTGATGCAGCCGGTGATCGCGCGCCCACACGTAGACGCTATTCTGATAGGTGAGCGATGCGCTGAACATGATGACTACTTCGCAGAGACGTGACGGCGTGAAGGCACAATGCGACCACAGTTTGTGCGCGCCGACGGTGATGCCGAGGATTGATAGCAATGCACATACTTTCGCTTATTGAAGAAGAAGAAAAACAACATAAATAAACGAAAAATGTTTGGAAAATGCGTGAATATGTGCAAAATTGTCTCCTACTTACTGAAAAAATGTGTATTCCATTGGAACATCCCATGCCAGCGTACATAAATGCCAAACAAAGCGATTATATGTAGTGTCGTAAGTAATATCAACCGGTACCATACGATTTGCCGTTTGTATACCACTGCTTCTTCAACTGGTGCTGTTGGTTTGGTTGCCGACATCTCTCTACTAACTAGTGTAACGTATATGGTGTTTGGTTTATATAAATATATGCGCCGATTAGTTAGCGTTTAATTGAATAAATAATACATCCGGATCAAGTATTGTATGCTTATGTTATATGTATTACATTATTGAACAATTAAACAATTAAATTTTTCGAATAAATTATTCATATTTAGAGATATACCACGCAGATTGAGACAATTACAAGTGCAATTTTATTCGAATTCAATTTTTCATTGAAAGGAGGAGGTGAATGCAAAAAATTGAAGAAAATCGCATGAAACCTTTAACAAATCAATTTTGGTTCATTTTTAATATTAAATTAATTTAATATGATTTTTAATTTTTCTTTAAATTCAAATTGACCGTCAATATGCAATAGATTTTGTGCGACGATGCTGCCATCGCCCCAAAACGTGCAATTTCGCTGAACTCTTTGAATTTGAATGCAAATTTAGTTGCCTAACTTATTACATTTAGTTCACCTCTAGACTATTGCAAATGGATTACGACATTTTTTATTACCAATTTCATTTACAATGTACTAAAATTTAATCTAATCAGTGATATAAATAAGCGAGTTTTTTAGAAAAATCTATTCACTTACCATGAAGCTACTTACAACGTTCTGCCTAGTTTGGTTCTTCTACTGCAACTTCGCTACTTCCACTCAATCATCCAATGAAGGAAAACCATGTCGGAATAGAATCGAATGCGGGCAAGGACCATTCCGATGCGCTGCAAATCCAAGACAAGGAAATGGTTCAAAATGCATCCGAAGCTTTTACACGATTAACGGTGAGCAGAGTTGCTCGGAACGCTTAGATTGCCCGACTACAGCATATAACTGCTATCAGATGGGGAATAATAAGATATGCAGACGACCGGATCAGTTACAGAATTTCACTACAATGGGCAAAACTTTGAATTAATATTTTGTATATTGTATAAATATAATAAAATAAATACGATTTATTGGGAAAAATATTCGTTTTATTCATTTTCATTTGAATACCAATTTGGTTGCCTAATTTACGTTTAGTCCATCTGTACTTCAAACAACCTCTAGACTTTTTTGTGTTTTATTATTCAATTTTGCATTATGTGTTGCCTCACATTTATTGCCATTTTGCGATAAGTAAACGATTTTTGTAATAAAAGTTTTGTGATAATGTGCAAATATATGCAAAAAAAAATCAGTGCATCATGAAATTGGCAACGAAGCGCTTTTTCCTCTTGCTGCTACTGCTGCTGGTCGTGTTGGGTGATGTAGCAATAACAGTGGCAAAGATATGTAAAACAATAGATGATTGCGGAGGCAGTAGCGATAATTTTTGTCTGCTCCAGCGCAACGGTACGAAGATATGCGGCAACTCGGACGATATGCTGGATAAGGCTCTAAATAAATAAATAATCAGAATAATGTATCATATAATAGAATTATTGTGTGTAATATGTTATAAATAAATTGTAATGCATTAAAATATTTTAGTTTTTACATTCAATTCGATGGCCAGTGGCAATTCTCTGAATTATTTTAGTTCAGAGCATTACCGCCTTTCTTGATGGTCTGATGGCAGCACCATCGCATCACAAAATGTCAAATTGAATTGAATTAATTCAAAAAAGCCCAATTTTGTTGCTCAATCATATTTTAATAATGATTTGATCAAATACATAAAATCCGTACGGAATGTATAATACTTGATATTTCTAATCTTAGTTCGCTATACAAATAGAATATATATATAATATATGTATAAAAAAAATTGACAATAAATCATAAATAATAGAATGTAGTCAGTGTTTTTTTCGTTTTCAATTCGGAGCGGAGTGGATGGTGGATGCAGGCAGGCAGGAAAATGGGAGTCAGGGTGTGTGTGTGTACATAATATGTTGTATGTGTGGTAACTAAATATATAAATATTTATATATATATATGTATAATATAAAAAAATCTATAGTTAATAGGAATGCATTTGAACCATACGAGAAAAGGAGATTTATATGTTATATAAATATATATATATACGATAACAATAATGAGAGAATCAACGGAACGGAGGTAAAAAATAGCTGTTTTGCAACCCGTATTGCTTGCTTTTTGTATAATAATACAGGATTGGCAAGTAAGTCATACTTTCGTTTTATTTTTTATATAATTTTGATTGTTTTAATGTATAACGCGATTTATTGACGACTTTCTTCCGCTTTTTCTTTGATCTTTGGCAATTTCCATCAAATCAAAATGCCAAAATTAAAGAAAAATCAAGAAAGAAAATGTTCAGTGCTAAAAAAGCGCAACGATGCCGACTGTTTAGCCAATCCTGTAACTAAAGCTTACTAAACAATTCACAAACAGACTGTTTAAATAAACAAAAAACGAGAATGACAATGATGATATATAACAAAATGCATACAAGAGTGCGTGTGTGTGTTCATTCAAACTTAAACTAACTAACTAACATTATTACAATAGTATGTATGTATTATATATAAATTGGTTGTTTTTTTCTCTTTCTTTTCATTTATGTTTTTCTTTTTTTGTACATATTCAAGGCACAACATTGTTTGTATTCATTCATAATAATATAAAAATCGTTTTTTCTTTTACTCTTCTGCAAAAAGCGGAAATCGGCGAGCGTAATATTATTATAATTAGAAATATTATTGCCATGCAAATTTCAATAATATCAAGAATTTTGTTTTTATTTTGTGGAAAATCAGTCAATTAATTAAATTATTATTACTTTCAGCAATTTCTTTTTTTTTACGTTTACGAATATCTAGCTAGGCTATATAAATCAGTCTTCATATTGGCAGAAAAATTACTTGATTGGATATATAAAAATAATAATTAATCGCGAGAGATTGCAAAAGCAAAATAGTAACACTAACTAACTGCAAATGAACAAATAAAAAATCGAATTTAAAACTAATTTTTGACATTGTTTGAGTGAGAGATGATGCAAATTATTACATTTGTTTAGTGACAAGTATAGCAATTGGTATGAAATATGGCTTTGTTTTCGATTTAGACCAATTTAACGTTGCCATTTCAGTAAAAGAATATAATTTGCAGAAAAAACAGCATAAAATAGATAATTCTTCGATTTCAGTACAATATAAAAGCAACATTCTAGTTTATAAATAAACATATTTAGACAAATTTAACATTGCAATTGAAGTAAATAATGAAATTTTCCGGAAAAACAGTATAAAATAGATCATTTTTCGATTTCAACACTATAAAAGCAACAATTGTTATAAATATAAATATTTAAACAAATTTAATATTACAATTTCATCAAAATATCCAAAATTTATAAAAAAATTGAAGCACATTATTCCGTGTGCCAGTAAGAGAACATAATTTGCAATTTTTCCGGAAAAAAACCCGTATAAAATACATCATTTTTCAATTTCAGCGCTACAAAAGCAACAATTCTGTTATAAATATAACATTTCAGAAGAACAACATTAAATTTGTCGTTTAAAACTATTTTCCGCAAAGAAATCAACTTAAAATGCATCATTTTTCCATTTCCACGCTATAAAAGCAACATCCTAGTTTTAAATTATGATAATTATATAAAATTTAACATAATAATTTCATCTCTTTTGCCCCACTTGTCACTAAAAAGCCACAACATATTCTTGTCGTCAATTACATTACAATTTAACAATAAACTAAAATAAGTGAGTGTGTGCATTATGAATTACTTCGTTTTGTTTCCTTTTCTATACCCACTCGCCAATTCCGCCGCCGCTTTATGCTAAATTACTAATATTTCGCTTACTTAGACAATATCATATCATTAATTAAAACATAAAACATAATAATAAAATAAAATTAAAAAAATGTAAACAAACACAAAAAATCTATCTTTGGAATCGTTATCATCTGTAAAAAAAACTATGTATGTATGTATATAAATATATATGCGATGCGAAATTAATAACAAAATAATTAATAAAATAAAATGTTTTGGTTAGGTCTAGGAGAGGTAACAATGATCCTAATAACCCATTTGTTGTAGATTGATTAGATGAATGAAGAGGATGAGAATGAAATGAATTAACTTGTATATATCAGGTACGTGTGGCATATTCAAAAACAATAATAAAACAAGACAAATTGTAGACAATATGTAGTAGTATGAAGTAGAATAGCAGTCATGGATGATGCTGATGAAGACGTAAAATGGTAAACAACAACAACAACAAATTCATTATTATTATTGAGCGTTTGTTTTTTCTTTCAACCGTTTGGTATCGTCTCGTCGTCGTCGTCGTTGTGATCCACCAGCGTGACGGCGGTGACATTGAGCAACGATGACGAGGACGGCGGCGACGAGGACGTTGCATGAATTCGCTTCAAATTCGAATTGGAGTCCTCTTCGAATGAATTAGTCCGCTTGCGATAGTAATGGTGCGGATTGTCAGTGATACGCACCGCATCAGCACTAACGACAGCATTACCATTCGGACGTTGTTTGTGTATCACACCGCCGTTACGCACGCCGCCACCGCCCTTCGAGTCCAAATGCACGATTGTATTATTAACAGCTACTAATTGTTGCATTTCATGTACATCACCATTGCTCTCATCGCGCGCATCGTGTCGCAGATGATGGTGATGATGCTGGTGCAATGACGGATTTGTGGTGGTGGTGGTGGCGTTAAATATGTTGTTGCGATGTTGATGATGATTGTTGCGCTTCCGGCGCCGTTTTAGGTATTTGATGCGTAGCAGGAAGCAGCCGACGAAGAGGAGTATCAGCAGGATAGAGAAGGCGAAACCGAGCGCCACACCTAATAATAAAAATGAGTTAAAAATCGACAAAGAATACACACGTTTTGTTTTGTAATTTACCGATTCCCTGGCGATAATACGAGTTGTAACGTTCATCGTTCGCCTCTTCACCTCCATCCCCGTCCTCCACACCATCCAAGTCCATCATTTCGCTTTGTAGATGCGCATGCTTTGTACTAATCGTAATCGGCCGCGACGGATTCCCATCGCCGGCTTTGTTGAACGGAATGACAACGAGCAGATACTCCAGATTCACATCCAGATTGCTTAAGAGTATTGACATCGACGTGCCCCAACAATTCTACAGCAAACAAAATATTTAGAAATTTAATTAATTTAAAACACAAAAACACAACATTTTCTTATCTTTTAATTCATTACATTTAATTAATTAAATACGATCGCAATCTCTTAGTGCGTTTTGACACATGACAGATTGCGCAGATAACTTCAGATGGTATATCTGCAAAAACTTACGAACGTTTGATTTATTAATAAAATGGAATTAGTATTAAAATAACTCTTGCTTAATTAATAATAACAAAATATTATATTAATTATAAATTGTTAAGTTATATTTATAAATTAAGTATGTGAAAGCTTGGTTGCCTATTATTAGCAATTAAATTCTAACCTGTGAGACAGCTGCCGTAAAATTCCTCACCAGCCACCGATCCAGCGGCCAGCTATCATTCGGCGTATACTTGATCGCATACCCGAGTAATCTACCATTACGCTGCTGCGGCGGTTCCCATCCGATACACACGCACGTCGTGTTCATCACGCGATATTTGAGACTTCGCACCGGCGATGGCACATCACTCGGCGTCGTCACTTGCACACCGTACGAGTACGCGCTAAATAGTACGTCGGAGTAGTGGGCGCGTACGCGAAATTCGTAAATGTGATTGGCGCGTAAATTCGTCGCGGTATAACTACAGCAGCCAACGGCACGCTCCTGCAAAGCGCATTCTTTGCTAAGCAAATCATCGCTGCTACTGCTGCTGGATAATAATGTGTTGTTACGTATGCAAAGCACATAGTATTGCGTTAAATTCGCCGGATTTAAATCGTCCAGCCACGTTATTTCTAATTCGTGCGGCGAACGAATGCGTACGCTTAACTGCACTGGTGGTTTAGGTACTGCATCATCATCGTATTCCTCCTCCTCACCACTACTTGTTGTACTATTAGTTGCGATTAGATCAAATCGCTTCCATGATGTTGATGATGTTGATATGAATGATGAATATGGCTGCACTTGAAATTCGTAGCTGCTCAACGGCTGCAACCCGCGCACCACGTACGTAAAACCAATCACATGCTGCGAACTAATACTACCGGATGCATCGCCAACTCTACGCCAGCGTATCATATATTCATGTGTTGTATCATCGCCGTCGTGACACGGATGTGACAAATCGGTGGTAAGCGCGCGCCAAGTTAGCGTTACGGTGGCGTCGTTCGCTTGGATGATGGTGAGATTGCGCAAACCGGGCTCGCTCGTCGCGCACACAATACTCGCCAACTCGTTGCTCGCCTCATTTGAATAGGCTCGTATCGCAAACGTGTAATTGCGATGCGGTTCCATTTTGTCGACGAATGTGTAGGTGACGTTCGTTACGTAGTCTTTGAAGGGGGAGCCTAAAAAAAAGACAAAACAAAAACAATTTTAGTACAAAAGAAGAGTAACAAGCATCAAAATAGCGTACTAAATACATCAAGAGCATCTAGATTCTAGATGTATTTAATAATTTCGTCTTTGTAATTATTATAATATAAGTCTTTATTTTTTACCTACCTGGATAGTAAGCAGCAACGCTGTACGCCTGCGCATTCGCCACCTTATTCCACTTCAAACACAGCCCGGTGTCGTTAAACGGAAGACATCGCAGATTCGTCGGCACATCGGGACTGTTTTTCGTGAAGTTGAACTTAATGAGCGCCGCCGCCGATATGCTAGCGGTCGGATTCGTTGCCACACACTGATAGATGCCAGCATCGGATAGTTTCGAGTGACTGATGAGCAGGCCGTTGTTCGGTAGGAGTTGAGCGCGCCCGTTCATTGAATCGACATCAAATAATTCTCCATTTTTATACCAGGTGATTGATGGTGATGGAACGCCGGTGGCTTGGCAATCTAGGCGAATTGATTGCGCGATTGGATAGAGCTTCGATACGGGTGTGACATTGAATGTGGGCGATTGGGTTACATTCAAATAAAAATGCTAAAAATTCGAAATATAATATATAATAAAATGATTTTTGTTTTGTTATAGTCATTACCTGCTCAACGAGTCCACCGGAATTGTAGGCGGTGCACGTGAACCGGCCGCTGTTCGCTACGCTCACATTACGCAGTGATAGAACGCTTGAATTCGACAGCATCACGTACATTTCTGCAAAAAAATAACGTTTATGAGTCATCGTAAAGTAAAAATGCGCATTTTTTTATAAATGTCGTGCTATTCATAAAAGAATTTACTAAATTTACTGTCCATAAATTATTGCGCTATAAAAAAGAAACAGTGAATTGATTGTTACGTATAGGTAGGCAAGCCAATTAACATACATATGAACTATAATCTATAATCTATTGACACGGTAGACAACCAAAACTAACTAACATGAAAGAAATTGTTTATTACCGTTTAGCCATCGTATCGTCGGCGCCGGCGATCCATTAACGATGCAATAGAACGTCACCGCATCACCAACACGTGCACTCTGATTGAGTTGCACCTCATTTGTGAGTATCTTCGGCGGTTGTTGGAATTGTTGTTGATTAGAGCTCGTTGGCCGCTGCTTCATATTGACGTGCAGCCGGCCGGCGGTGCTCATCTTCGTCTTGTTGAGGACGGCGTTCGTCGCACGACACCTAAAAACAATGATTAGTTAAAATTGTGCATTTTGTTTAAGTGCATAATTGCTGCTTACTGGTAGGTGCCAGAGTGTGAGGTATTGACGTTTTGCAGTAGCAATGCGCCGCTGGGTAGATAAATACTTCTGCAAATAAACAAAAATATATATAATTACATTAAAATTATAATAAATTGTGTCGTTTTAGAACTGTATACGTAGAAAATGTATCAAAATTGAAGAAAGGTTAGAAATGTGATGATTTTTGTGGATGTACGTACTGGGGGTTTGAATAAATCGGCCGATTATTGAATTCCCATTGAATGATTGCCATTGGCGTGGAATTAATACTGCACGGTAGTATAACCGATTGATTCCAATCGACTTTGATCAGGTCCTTCGGTTGATTGTTGAAATTCTTCATCACTATAATTAATCAAATTCACATTAAATTTAAATAATTTTAAACACGAAATAAATTTAATATTTACGGGCTAGTGATAGCTTTATCGGCCGCGACCGTAACGTCCCATCATCGACGCGCACCAAACATCGAAACACACCGTCCAACGACGACCCGTTCAGCCGTCGTCCGGCCACCTTCGGTATGAACAGAGTGCCGTTTGGATTCGGCTGCCATTTATCGTCGTCCACGTCGATCGGCTCATCGTTGAACAACCAGCGCACGTCGTACGGTCGTACGGATGGTGATGATGGTGCGCAATGGAGCCAAGTGGCGTGACCGCGTGCGACGATCACATCCTCCGACTGAGCAACGGCGAGTTGGAAGCGTAGGGTTTGATCCTTGGCGACGGACGCCGCATCGACTAAAACACCACACAAAAAAATTAATAAATTAGTCGAGGAAGATAATTATCACAAAAAAAAGAAAATTAATTAATCATACTAAGTTTACGTCAATTTGAGGTTATAAATAGTGTAAATGGTTGCCTATAACAATACATTTTTGCGTATGTACGCCATCTGTGGTATGACTAGATATCAAATTTTAATGAATTGATAGAGATACATACATACATTTCACATTTGTGATGATGCCTTTTTATTTTTAATGAAGATTGATTGCAGGTGAACATATTATTGATATTCTTATATATTAAATTCGTGTTAACAGGGGTTGCCTATAGTAAATCAACAAACAAAATTTGAAAGATTGAGGTTAAGTGAACAAACGTCAAAATAAGTTGGATAATTCTTCGTATTCCTTAAGAAGTTTTAAATGAATTTAATACTTTGCACTCGAAATCATTTCTTTCCAAGACTTTGAAAACGTCTTTGCTACCTGAAACTACCGTTGAAGGTTCTAAAAGGAGTGAATATGTCCAAATTTAGCAGCAAATCAGTCTTTTATTTAAAATTTGTGTGAAAAGGTGTGATGTATTAAAAAAAATCTAATAAAAATCAACCGTTATCCAATTAACGCACATTTACATTAATAATAGAATCTTTTTCATAAAAAAAGCGCGCGCACTTTGTTGGTGGTGGTGTAACGACTTGCAGACCTTGAACCCATCAAGCGAAATCAAAAACTCGCAGAAAAACAGGGGAAAAAAGAAGGAATAATAATAAACGTGGTGAACAGAAGAAGAGGAGGAGGAGGAGGAAAGAAAAAATTGTGAAGCGCAACGAAACGTTACGCGATTATTTCATAATATATATCGTAGTATAAATAAAAAGTAACAATAACAGAAGGAATGCGTATATCAGTAAT
The DNA here is from genome assembly GCA_030264715.1 of Adinopsis sp. GC000173. Lineage (NCBI taxonomy): Eukaryota > Metazoa > Arthropoda > Insecta > Coleoptera > Staphylinidae > Adinopsis > Adinopsis sp. GC000173. Next base: position 10,934 of record JARJDW010020612.1, read on the forward strand.
ATTTGTGTGTGTGTTATTGCGCAATAATAATCACTTTTGTCGAATTCGTAACAATAATCAAACAAAAACAAAGCAAAGAGCAGAGAAAAAAATAGATTTCTTTACTCTCGCTAGCGCTAATCAATTTTGCAAAATTGTTCGTTTGATGATGATGATTCACCATGAATTCAAAACGTAAATAAACTCAATTGTATATTTTCAAATCAAAGTAAAGCGCTCCGAGTGGTGTTGTTTGTTATTTGTCGTTTTGTTTAATTTCAGATGAAAGAATTAATTCGTAATCAATTTCCGGTGGTGTGGATTTGTCAACTCAGGCCAACAACTCAATTTTCATGCATTTTCAATGCGTTTTCTTTGTAAATTGTTAAATTAGATCTAGATCGAGGTAGAGGAACTAAAAATTACATCAAAATCACATGAAAATTGCATGAAAATTAAAGTCAATATGTCATATTTGACAATGAGTGGAGGTGGACTCAATTTTCATGCATTTTCCCCGGCGATTTTCAATGTGTTTTCTTTGTAAGTTGTTAGATAAGACTTTGAGTAGAGAAACGATAAGTTGCATTGCAATCACTTAGAAAATCCATGAAAATAAGTGTCACATTTTTGTGCATTTTTCATTCGATTTTTAAGGCAATTTCTTTCTAAATTGTTAGATTAGACCTAGGCTCGAGGTAGAGAAATTAATAATAGCATTGAAACCACTTGGAAATTCTATAAAAATCGTATCAATTACAAAATAATTCATTTGATGCATAATTTCGCAATTTCCATGATTCAATAATACAAAAAACAAAACGTAAATTCAATTTTTTTTGCATCGGGTGATTTTTTGTGATTCCAGATGAAACATCATTAATTCCTAATCGATTTCCGGTGCGGATTCGCCCACCATAAGTGGTTCAATGCACGCGCAATGCTGCATGCATACATCACAACACCTTTTCCTCATTTGTTTACTTGTTCGCCGCCTTCTTGTTGATGTTTTTTTTTTGTTCTCGCCCAAACACAATACAATTTTTATTATGCTTATTTACGCGGAAATCAAACGTCACCAATTAGGTAATAATGGGCCGTTAGTTATTGGTCATTCATTAAGCGCGATATTTTTCTTTTTGATTGATTGATTCATCATCACCTGACGTATTGTATTTTCTCGACACGGTAAAAAGGTAAAGGTAAGTAAATGCACGCATCGCGCACGCAATCTTAGGAATTTCTATAACTTCCTGTGTCTGCAAAATGTTGGAAGAAGCAAAACAATCGCGCGAAGGTAGTATGTATGTAGTAGAGAATTCGAATTGCCGCATTTGCCAAACCAACGCAATTTATCAGAAAAAAAAAAACAAAAAGTAACGTAATTGTGGCAAAAAAAAAATTAACAGTGCCAATTTTTCGTGTTATTTTCGTACACAACACCAAACGCAGGTTTTCCAAATAAAAATCAGCAATATCTAAAACACAGAAATGATGAAATCACTTTTTGCGTTGTTGTTATTGTTGTTTCTTCACATCGCAAAGAAAATATCATGAAAAAAATACCGAGTCAGGTGTTACTGCATCCGATTACATGACATATCTCGCTTGTTGAACGTGTTCAAAGCCTACTATGTATTACTATAATACATTTTCTTGCATCAAACATCTAGAGCTCTCGTGCCCTTGACCTCGCCAACTTCCGCTTGTAAACATAACACAGCACGGCACAGCTCGCAATGATCGCATATTTTGAGGTTAGCTGTAGATCTAAACACTTACGTTGAACGATGATGGTGCCGGCGCACAGCAGCCACAGCACGACGATTATTGTAGGCACAGCGCTGGATTGAAGTGTTTGTATCGCCATAAATGGGTACACATTTGGATGATGGATGTGCGGCGGTGTTGTGTGTGGCGAATGTTGGACTCAACTCAAGCTACGATTATTATCCTCGAAAGCGTGCACTATAGACACACAATGCACCACACCAAGCACACACACACGCACATACACACGAGCGTAATACGATTTTATTGGTATGGAACGCAGAGACGCAATTAATTCCGCTCGTCGTCGCGAAAAACTAATGACATGACAGGCTGTGTAATGAAAACAGCTTCTGGCTTCGATTTAGCGCGGCGACGATTATGATAAACAGCGTGCTTTCTTACCGATTCCATTGAGCGGTGAAGAGAAGGGGAGTTCATTTGGTTGCATATATATTATAATCATAAATTAATATAATATTACTATTTAATTTCATCACAATGTTAGTAATGTTAGTAAAACATATCAAAAAGTAAGCTTTGAATGATTTTAATGACAATTAGGCAAAAATAAGGCTGCAAAAAACACATAAGCTAACTAAAAAATTTATTGAAGATGATGCAATGATGCTATGATAATAAATTCGATTGGGTAATTAGATTTCAACTTAATTAAATGAATAAAATTAAAATCGAGCTTAAAAATTATTAATTATTTAAATTGATATTTCCTAGTTGCATTGTGCCAAATGTACACAAAGTAACGTACGTCTACTCTAACCTTAATTAATTGTAATAAATGCAATACATAAATAAATGTGATATTAATTAATTCATCTAATAATTAAAAATGCAATCAAATTTTGTTTGTTACATATTGAAATTATTTAAAAGAATGCCGGAAATTTAATTTAAGTGAAATGTATTTTAATGCGACGTACCTGCATTTCTATATGTTGTACCACCATCTCCCCACTTCCGATGTGCACTCAACGCCAAACAATCAGCATCAAACCATCTAGTGAATTTTAATTACAATCGTCGCCCCCGAAAACACCAAACCAAAACCAAACCGATGAAGTATCCGGTGCGATAAGCCACAAACAACACAGCGTTCAGGTAGCATTTTCGTGCGTTCAGTGCGGTGCCGGTGACAATCGATCATTATTGCAATTTTGTAGGTTAGAAATTATGTTGGTGAACGATGAGAAGGTAGTAGTAGTAGCGTCGAACCGTTCGCCTGGAAAACAGTGCGTCGATGTGCATGCGATCGATCACCGTTCGTGTACGCGGCCAGCGACGAAAGTAAGTGTCCACCAAACAAAAAAAAAACAACAAACAGATTTGCCATATAGATGATGATGATAATTATGTGGTATGGTCCGGTGCAATTGTACATACATAGATAGATACACGCATAATGCAGGCAGCAATCGCTCGAGGTTCAAGGTTGAAGGATGCGATGCGAACGAGAGAACGCTGCTGTTTATTGTAATAGTTTAGTGCAGCGGCACTTTTAGTCGGGGAATTGCTTGCTTGCTTGCTTGGTGCAATGGTGGTGACTTCCCAAGCGCGATAAGAACGGCGCGCGGTGCATTGTACTTACTACGCTTTCAGTGTGTGTGTGTGTTTTTATTATAACGTGCTAAAGAATAGTACATAATTGTTGGTTCAGTACTAGCAAGCAGCTTTTTTAGATATATTTAGCGTTTTGACATTTTTTTAGTAAATCCGTAGGTGTACATGGCTTGCTCGGATGATGTGAAATGAAAAGCAGGTGACTTGATTCAAAACAGTGCATTATTGTATTTGTGCGATGGTAGGAAGTTTTTAATTAGTATAAATAAGTTATTATTGATGAAGGAATCTATTAATTGTTTTGGCAAGCAAACATTTTGATAGTCCATGGGTTGCTCGGATGATGCTGTGAATTGTGAATGAAAAGGTGACTTGTTTGTTTTATCTATAGCGTGCTGCCATAGGAAGTTGTTGATTAGTGTAAGCGCGTTTTAAATGCACCACAAAAAAACACAACTTGATGCTGAAATTGTTGTAATTCTTATCATGTTTTAGCAAAATTTTGAACCAAAAACGAAGCACAATCAAATTAAACTAAAAAAGATGATGGTTTTGCAGGAAAATTGGGGAAGGAAATGATAAAACTGGCATTAATTAAATAAGAGTAATCAAAATTGCAACAAAAACTTGTTTTTTACTAAGATTCGGAAGTTTTTACAAGAAACTTTGCAAAGGAAATGCCAAAATTTATCTATTTATGTCAATAAATGAAAAATTAGCAAACAAAACAATTGAATCAAGTCATCAAACTTTCAAATATAATGCAATTATATTTTTTGTTTGTTTTTTTTAGAGTGAGTTGAGTGAGTGAAAGCTTTTCTCTTTTTTCCCATTCATTCATCCATCCATAAACACACCATTTTTTTCTTGTTGCGCGCATTAATAAATAATTAATCAAGAACAGAAAAGCATGGTCGAGAAGGAGGAATTAAGTACAATATTAAACACTTGCGCAGCGCTGCAAGTAAAAAGAAAGCAACAACAACAACAGCAGCAAACAGTAACGCTTCGTATTTGTTGTTGTTGTTGTTTGTTGTTTTAATTCATCCTGATTGATGATGATAAAAGCGCGCGCTCTGATCATCAAATAATAAAATAATGGAAATAAAGTGAAAGAATGATCGTGAAAATAAAAAAGAATGGGGGGAAAGAATGAGGGGGGGCATCAATTATACACTATTTCTATATAGTATACTAGCAGAAACTTCAATTGTTTACGTTTTATTATTATTATTATTATTTTTAATTCCCTCGCTTCGTTTTTTTTTTGTATTTATTTAGTAGTAGAAATTTAGCGTAGTGTAGCGTAGTACATAGCTAGCGATTCGTTTTTTTTTGTTAATATTATTAGTGTGTGATTTATTTTACTTATTTATTATTATTATTATGTTTTTCTCTCTGATTTGTTGCAGTTTTAAGTTGTTAAGTTGCTTAAATCATTTCCCTTTCACCTCTTCTCTAAGTTGCTGTACAAAAAATTGTTATTGAAGAAAATTTTTGTTTGTTTTCCTTCTCTTTTTGAAGCTGTAATTACAAAAATTGAAAAAAAAATCGCATGAAAACAATGACGCATCATTCGCAACAGGTGAGTGTTTTTCTATTATTTCATTTCGTTTAATTTAATTTAATTTTTTAATTTTAATTAATTATGTATTATATATATATTTTCTATCTAATTCTATAGCAGCAATATAGCATAAAGCCAATTTCACTTTCCACATGTATATAAATAATGCTTTTTTTGCTCGCTCTATCATCGCAAAATTTATCGATGTGTAAATTTTTTTTCATAAATTTGTTGTTTTTATATATGCTATTATAAATAATGTAGAAAATACTATAATAGAATGATTTGCTTGCTTGCTGCCTTTTTCTCTCTTCTACTATACCATTTTGTTTTTTATATTAATTGATTTAATGAGGGTGAAATTTTCTCCTTCGATTATTTAATTTGTTTTGTTTGATTACTTATTTTTAATTAAAAATTATTATAAACGTGTTTTTTTAATAAAGCAATTAATTGGTAATAGATTAATGTTTAGAAAAATGATTAAAAATGTGGCCCCGAAAAGTTTCTAGCTTTTTTTGCTTACATGCAATTAATTGATGATAATTATGCAATAAAGTTACATGTTTTAATATTTTTTGCCAACAATGTTTTTTTTGGACCAATTTGCAGTTATACAGTTTAAATAACAATGTGTGTATTAAAAAAAACAATTAAAAAAATAGATATTTAATATTTTTCACACATTCTACTTCGAATTGTATAAAAAAACCGGGCAAAGCAATTCGAAAACACATTAATATGATAAAATAAATTAGAAACAAAAGACTTTCAATTATTATTACGCGGCAATACGCATCCAAGCACCCAAATTACCGAAATGGTAATAAAAAGTTGGGAATTAAACAATAATATTCCATGTTACGCTTTGGTACGTATGTGATGGTGTGATGGCTACGCGATTAATTGCCAAACAGTTACTCAACGTCTCGTTATTACTATTTGGTACGATTACATAGCTGCGATAGCGCATATCAACAACAAGTATTTCGTAATTAATTGCGTGGATTTTTGGTACATTTACCGTTTGTTGTGTGTAAATTCCCTCCCTAATAATAATTGCAAATGATATAAACAGTTGCTAGTTTGAATTATTATTAGTATTGTTTTGTTGTGTTACTTAAACAAATTTATTCTAAAAAATTATGCACGATGGATGCAAATATTACGTAATAACAACAACACACACATACACACAATTTGTTTGGTTTATAAAAATAAAATGATGTAATATAATAATTTTTACACTTTTTTAGATTTGGTTTCGTGGCGTGCGCAGCTCCAAGTTTCGGCACGTCTACGGCGAACCGGCGAAGCGCGAAAAATGCTACGACAACATACCGATCACGAAGAACGCCCACGATTCGCAATTCTGCGCCGTCAATCCGAAATTCCTCGCCGTCGTCACGGAGGTGGCAGGCGGCGGCGCCTTCGTCGTACTACCAATCAAAAACGTATGTGTATTCCTTCAACATACCCGCCTATACTATACTAGTATTCAAAATGTAAATTTAGTTGCATATTTCGAACACACTGTCAAAAATTGTAGGTTATGTTTCATGTTTTGACTATTTTGATACCACACTTTGAAATTCAGCTGTCGAGTAACGAAAATTAGGAGAAAAGTAAGATTTAATTGATGTAAGATGTAAATTTATTTGCCTATTTTTGCAAATTGTAAGTTTGGTTGCATATTTTGATACTAAATCAACACATTTAATGTTTTTTGTGACTTCAAACTTCAAAAAATAATTTGACATTTATGTAAATTTTCCGTGTATGCAACAAGTTTCTTGTACCGAATCTCCTCCTCTTCTTCGTATTCCTCGCCCGCACCAAGATGTTGCTGCAACAACAAGATGAACAAATCAGCAATTCCAGCTGCTTTCTTCCCGTCCTAAAGCAATTGATGATCGAGCCGCGCTTCGTCCTCCTGAACGGAACGCGCCTACGCTCCATATTCACCCTATTTAACTATCGCAAATCTAAGCGACGTCCTTTGCTATTCTTGCAGACCGGCCGGTTGGACTTCAATGCGAGCCGCGTGACGGGTCATAAAGGCGCCGTGCTGGACCTCGAATGGAATCCGTTCAACGATAATGTGATCGCTTCGTGCTCCGATGATTGTACGGTAAGAAAATTTGCTGGCAACCCAATTTGCATAAATATCATCATCATCTGATGATGATAATTTTTCTATTATTCATTACATGATAATTTATATGTTTATGTATTTATGAAATGGAAACAGCAACCACAACATTCACACGAGCATGCAAATAATATTTAATGCATTTTTTTGTTATTGGCAAGCCTTTTAATTTGCCTCGAGACGCGCTTAACAATTAACGCGATTTGCATTTAATAATACGCTAGCGATTAATAATAAGAAAATTATAATCATTGTAAATATGCAAATTGGAATTAATAAAACGAAGGCGATATTTATTGAATTTACATTTTTGTGCTAATGTGGTTGCCTAAATACACAAAGTATAAATGGAAAAACATTTGATATTATTACACAACAACAATTTTTTAATTACAGTTTCGCTGCGATTTTTACTTTAAATCAATGCAAAATATCTGTACCTTGCTATTTAACACCCAGAATGCGTACAAATCCATTCCAACTTCAATTTATCTTTGACAGCCGACGCTATATTAAACGTCAAAGACAAATTCACTTAAAAATCGTATTTTTCCATCGATTTGCCTGTTACTTTTACATAAAAATCAAAGAAAAGTGTTTTTACCATTCGCATTAAATTTGATGCAATGTGTGAAAGTATGTGATTCTAACCTCGAAATGGATTTTCACTCATTCTGACGTTAAATCGCTTCAATTTCAACGCGAATAATGTCAATAAATAGCACGAGATAGATATTTTACATTGATTTTGAAGAAAGTGTATCAAAATATAATCGTCTTTGTTTGACACTGTTTTTTAGATAAAACTTTGGCATATTCCCGATGCCGGCCTCACCGCCCACCTCACCGATTGGCTGGTGGAACTCGTCGGCCACAAGCGACGCGTCTCCTACATCAAATGGCACCCGACCGCTGAGAATATCCTATTTAGCGCCGGCTTCGATCACCTAGTGATTGTATGGGACATTGAAAAAGGTAATACGGTTAATATAATCAATTCGCATCCGGACGTCATCTACAGCCTATCGATGAATCGCGACGGCAGCCTGCTGGCGACGACGTGCAAGGATAAGAAGTTGCGCATTATCGAACCGCGTACCGGCACAATTAAAGCGGTAATTATAAAACACGATAATTTTGTATTGCAATATAATTAAGGTTTTGAATTTTGTAGGAAGGTGTATGCCATTACGGTTCGAAAGCGAGCAAGGTGACATTCCTCAATAACGGCCGGCTGTTGACCACCGGCTTTTCACGACATTCCGATCGACAGTATTCAATCTGGGACCAATTGAATTTGAGCAAGGCTCTAATCACCGACACGATTGATAGCTCGTCGGGCATTGTATTTCCCTACTTCGACTACGACACGAACATTGTCTACTTGGCGGGGAAGGGTGATGGGAACATACGCTACTATGAGATTGTCGAAACCGCTCCGTACATTCACTTTTTGAATCAATTTCTATCCGGCAATCCACAAGTAAGTACATAATGGTAGACAAATAGTATAATAGTCTAGAGCAAGGATGGAGCAACTTTTTTCATGTTACGAGCTAAAAAAGGGAATTAAATTGACTATCGGACTAAAGTTGAGTTAAACAATAAGCAAATTTGGAATATTTTACTGAAAAAACGCACGAAAATCACTTTGAAAATGTAATATTTGTTAGGAAAAGAATAGATTTTCAAATTTTCGCACTTTTTTATTAAAAATTCCACTTGTTTTCGAGAAATTTTAATGAAAAACGCGTGCCGATACTTGACCATTATGTTTATTCTTCGATCACTTAAAAGAGAATTCGTTTTTATCGACATTTACATATTATTTATTGTATTTTGCTAGCGTGGACTTGGTTTTATGCCAAAACGCGGCATGAACACATCGCTGTGCGAGGTGTTCAAATTCTTCAAGCTCCACGCGACGAAAGGCATCTGCGAACCGATTAGTATGATCGTTCCGCGTAAGAGCGACCACTTCCACGACGATTTGTATCCGGATACAGTCGCGCCCAAGCCGGCACTCTCCGCGCAGGAATGGATCGGCGGCAAGAATGCGCTGCCGGTGTTGCAGAGCATGAAAACGGGCGAGGAAAGCGTGAACGATATATACAAACCGCGCGTTTTCAAACCGATCACACCGACATCCGAACAGCCGCCGAATGTGACGCAATCGGCGACGACGGTGCCGACGCAACAAGCTGTAACACCAACCGCCTTCGATAATAATCGACGCAAATTTGCGTTTCTATCGGTGGAAACGATACCGGATTATCGATCGAAAGACCATAAGACGACGACGAACCAGAGTACCAAGTTCCATCAGCTGCAACGGATGTTTGGTAGTCTGAATGCGGAGCACAATGATATGCAGCTGATTCGGCAGATGAATACGATTGGCGACAACATCAACACCGAAAATGAGGTAAAGTAATCATGAAAATGTTTTAATAAATGTAAAACAATATCGACAAAGATTTAATCTGGATGCCGGATAAAAGTTAGATTAGTTTTTGATCTTAATCTTTATCGATATCCATGGTAATAGCCCATCAAGACCAACCACCTCAATTCAACTAGTCTTTTGACAGTTTAGGTGGCAAATGAACGAAATATTAGGATGACTTGCGATGGATAAGGATGTCGTTTCTTTAACTACATTTATATCCTTGACAGTTATTCATTATTTTGCTCATATTAATCAAGTTGACAAACAAAAAAAAAACAACAAATTCAAAACGTCAAGAGTTTTAGCCAAAATTCTCACAAAACTACAATAAAAAAATACTAATGAAACAAAATAACAATAAACTGATTTAAAATTATCATGGTACGGAAATTTTAACAAAAAAATAAATTTAAATTTAACAAAAAAGCTAAAAAAAATTTACTCGAAGAAAAATAATCGACAATTTGTTAATTAAAAATAATAATAATCATAATAATAATGTGTCGCCGTGTGTCTTTCGACGCCGAACAGCAGGCGCAACACTACAAGATGCTTTATTTGGTTAATAATATGCCACCACAGCCGACATTATACAATGCGACAACGACAAAAGATACACTCGCAACAGCCGCCGCTATTGTTCCAACATCAACATCATTGACATCGTCGTCGTCAGGCGGCGATTCACTCGCTGCTAACAATAATACTAATGCACGTGCGTTATTGTTGCTGTTGCAGTTGAAGCGAGCGTTCATTCGTCAGAGCGAGGAGATTCGGCTGCTGAAGAAGCAGCTCGCAAATAGTGAGATTCGCGTCAAGGAGCTGGAGGACCAGATCAGACGTTTGCAACATCACATGTAACTATTATTATTAATTATTATTATTGTAATATTGTAATTTGTAAAAGTAGAAAGAAAGACACGAAAATGTTACCCTTACACAAAAAAATACAAAAAATTTATAGCGTGCGCTGAAAAGTTGAATGAATGAAATGAGAGAAAAGCTTATTAATTAGCATATTAATTAGTAAAGTCACTTTTCAGTCGGTTCAGTATTAATTATTATTACAAGCAAACAAAAATGTTGTTGATAAGAACGTTAAAGTGTTTTTTAACGTTTGTTTTACGATTCTGTTTTTATTTTTTTTTTATTATTCATCCTTGACGAATGAGATACAATTATTATTGATAATTTTAGAAGAGGAAGAGAAATACAATGGTGGAATATTTATGTACATTATTGATAATAAAATCGCTGATTGAATAATGAAAAATATATTATATATATATGAAATCCTAACCTAATTATCTCTCCTCATTATCATCACCATTAAACGTTTATGTATTAAGTAATCGGCGGCTACAAAATGTTACAAATTTACAAAAAATACGGGATTTTGTTCTTTGTTTTACAGCACTAATAATTCATTATTAATGTACAGATGTATAGCGAAGGATGTTTGTTCATGTTTTTTAGGTTATGTTTAAGTTTCGTCCATTTTTATTGTTGTGGTGGAGAACCAGGCGTTAACGTCATAACAAATTAGAATGCATCTTTTATTCCTACAGCGCAGAACATTCATTGAAATCGAATAATAATCGTTCAAAGTGACAAACGTAACAAAAAATGGTGCAATCGGCTGCAGGTACGCATAAAAGACGCATCCTTACTTATGATGAAGTTGTTTATGACCTCCCATCGCATCAAACATTTTATTGAATGCACTCGTCAAGTAAATAACTGAAAATTAATGCTATTTTTTTGGAAGAACAATGATATCGTCAAAATCCTTACTACATCCTTCACTATACATCCATTCCATCATTATTTTTTGGTTTATTTGATCGATTACTTATCGATAGTGTGCAACGATTAACACCGCAACGAATATCAGCCCAATTGACGTCGTTGTCATTTTATCAGCGTGATTGCATCCATCCTCCGAGCACGTATACAGACATGTTCGATACATTTCGAGCGTATCACCCGGCTGCCGTACGTAGTTGCAGTAATTGCCCAAATCTTTCGACGAGCAGAAACGCTTCGTACCAATACCTCCTACAACAACAACATCAATTAGTAATTAGTTTGATGAAAATGTATTAATAAAAATGTGTTATTCATTTTCAGGTTGACGCACGAACGGGATAAGCACGACGATTATGTGCTCGGCAATTTGTTGTGATTCGTGTCTGTATATAAAACCCTACCTACTGTTGTGCAATCAATCAATCCACCACCCAATCACACCCTTAATAACCTTTTTTTTTCTGCAAAATTACAAATAACATATGGTAGTGGTGGCTTGATGTTCTTAAATAATATTATATATCGTCGTGTATATTATAAATAATAGTAATTATGTCCACGCGCGTGTTTAATAATGAATTAACTTTCCGAATTTAATAATTTTATATATATAATTTTGATATAATATGTCGAAGAGAAAAAAAAACATATAAATATATAAATAAATATATAAATGGGTAATATAATATATAAAAAGTTAACAAGGGTGGACTTTTATTACCGTGTGTGTTGTATTTGCAATTTAGATGCGATGTGCAAATATTTGTAAGTAAAGCAAAATCAATGCTGTACGTTTTTTCCCTTTTTTTTGCTTTTTTATTAGTTCTACTATGTGCTACTATCTACTACTAGCATGCAAGATTTATTTATTTACAGGTGAGTTGTTTCATCAATTATTGATAAGGCAGGCGATTTTGCAAATTTAGGTTTTAAATAATTGCATTCTACATTGTCGTGAAACTTTGAAATTTAAGCTCATCAATTATTTCACATTTCAATTAAAATTGCTAATATCGTATATATAATTCGATCAGTTGAATGATGAATATATTGATTGAATGGCAGCAAAAACATTGTAAGTACAGTGGTTTTACAATGGAATAACTTGAATAGTTGTTGTTCTAGATACCGAGCAAAAGAATGCATTTTCCTGCATTTTCCATGGGAGTTTTAATGAACTAAATCATCAGTGCGGTTCGAAAACGCAAAGTTAAGTCTCAAATTATACGATTCCAAGCGAAACGGGAGTAAAATGCAACAAATAATTCCACTGACAGCATTAAAATTGAGATTGAGGTTAAAAATCACAGATTTAATTTATTAAAACTCCTATAGAATGCAGCAAAACTAACATCTTCGGTATTCCAGTGGTATTTTTCAATGAATCATCTCTTTTTGCAACGATTTTTCTGCGCAATCCATTCAAATTTAATTATCTATTAATTGTTAGCCCTTCTTATCAATGATTGACTGTTAATAACGTAAAGCAGCGTGCGTGCTCTGGATGCCATGAATATCACCACCGCGCACCATCTAAGCCCGTTGATTTGATGCAGTACTGTGCCTCGAAGACGTGATCGCAGTTTTGCGGCTGCAATCCGCCCATATGAATCATCCCATCCGAGCAATTGATTGTGTCCGCCGCCGTGCACTGATAGCACAAGATCTGTATCGCTTGAATTTTAGAGTCGCGGTAGCAGCATTCCCAAATGAATTAAAAGAGAAATATATCATGTTAGTTTGTAAATACAGACATTGATTAGTATAGTAATTGATTAGTGATGGTGTTAGCTCCCCCTGATGAGGCAAGAGGATGCCAGAGAGAAAGGCAGCGTCAAACCTTCGAAACGGCCGGTATGCTTGACGCAAAACTTGGCGTCGTAGACGTTGTTGCAGGACACGGCGCGCAAATCGACATCGGGTTCAAGCCATTCGTTGCACTGGAACGGATTCGATGAATTGCTGCCGTCGCATTGATAACAATCTATCGCTAATGCTAGTAGAGATAACAAATTTAGTTAAATATTAAAAATTCAACAATAAAATAGAGAGGATAATGCAATTCCTCGAATTTCGATCGATGATCCCGAGCGAGCTTTTTACATCTAATTGTAAATTTATTTATAAACGAAGGCGGATTTTCCAAACCCCAATATATATTGTATACTATACAATATATAAAACGCGGGAGGGACGGACGTGTGGTATACTGTGCTCTAATCTAATTGTAAAACTTGTAAAGTTTTAACACGAAACTTTTTCATAATGTATCGTTCATATATGAGAAGTGGCAAGCGGATCTATGTACTTTCGCACTCATTATAAAACTACCAACAAAACCACCGGTATATTATCGATTGTCAAGTGCCATCATCTAAACAACACCGCACACACACTCTATATTTGGCCGTGCGCCAATCTAAAATGCATTAATGCCCTATTTGCGGTGGGATGATAGTATAGGTGTAGTAGTAGTAGATGGAATGGAATGGCTAAAAGAGACGCTGATTGATTTCCCACCGTCCCGTCCTATCTCCGGCAATTAATTTGAAATTGGATTGTCTATCGCCGTAGTAGCATGTAAATCGTCTGCGGAATGAGGAGGAGGCTTTTCCCACTTTCAATTTCAATGAAATAGAAATTTAATACAACGAAACAGTGTCATTTTTCGTTTGGATATTTTTGGCTTCATATAATAAAAAACTACATGTTTACAGCATGAAAAAAAAAAGGATAACTAGTTTCGTTTCCCGTTAAAAACCACCCTTGCAGATAGACGAAAAGAAGCTAAATTACTAATGTACAGTTAAAATCCACGCAAATGGATAACAAAATTCCCCAATTGAATGCGTGTAACTGACTTTTTCCACGCAATTCACGCACCCCTTAAAAAGTAATGCACGAGACATGCAAATTATTCTCAATTTTCTATTGCATTTTGTGAAGATAGCTGCAGTACTTTGAACTTTCTCTGTGATGACATTACGTTCAAATGCTAATTGCTTCCACGCCGCCTGCGATTATACAAACGCCACTTTATTTGAATCGACAGAGATGATGATCGACAGTAGCGCTGGAAATATTTTCAATTTTACGAAAAAAATCGAAGACGGCTTCAATCTGTCACAATTTTTATTTGCCAAATCAGCCTTAAACTTGCTAAAAACTTACAAAATGAGCATTAATTGGAACTATATAAATTTGCAAGAAATATTTGCAACACAAGAAAAACACGTACAATTTCAATTTACAATAATAAAATGACTTATAGAAATCAAAAACTGCTACAATTTTTATACTACATAATAGAAAAATATATACCGCTATCATTGAGGGCGCAAATAATTTTCAAACTTATAAATTATTAAACTAAACGCTGCCATAAATGATGATGATGAAAACAGGTGTGTTCTCATCGCGTTACTATGCAACCGTCGATACAAGTAAACAAACACAAATCAAAAATTGTTTATGACTAATAAACTTGCGTGATTTTATTGCTATACTTACAAGTTTCTATCATCGCTAGTAGAACGCACAGCACGAGCAGTAACGCCATCGAATTCGTATTATACATATTTGCGTATACACTTAATTAGATTGGTGTTGTAATTGATATACAAAAAGAATAAACAGGTAGAAGTTTCTTGCTGGAATGTTGGAAGGTGAGTGAGTGAGTTGGTGCATGTTTTTCAACTATCAAAGAACCCCCCCTCCAACATGATGACGCTATATTTTCTTATAAATATTTTAAATAATACAATTTATTCTTAGGTAATTAAATTACTTATTAAACATTGCATTTATAAGTTTTTTAATATTTTTTTTGTATAATTTTTAGCGTGCTGGTCGATGCTGCCATCTGTATGTGAACAGCCCATCATGCAGCTTTAGCACAACACCGTTGACGTTTCAAAGCTTGGTTATCTATGGTTACATCTTGTTTGTACAATTTCATCAATCAGTTAATGATTTGATTACGGTGGTAAATCGAAACAAACACGGTATGTATTTGTTGTTGATAATAATGTGGCGATGATTATGTATGTATTATGCAGATGAACGAGGCGGAGGGTAACGGCGGCGGCGACCAACGCCAGCGCTGCTTCTTCGACATCACCATCGGCGGCCTGCAATCCGGCCGAATCGTATTTGAGCTGTTCAACGATGTGGTGCCGATAACGTGCGCGAATTTTCGTGCACTGTGTGCGGGCGATAAAGGTATTGGTGAAACGACCAAGAAGCCGTTGAGCTACAATGTAGGTTGGAGGTTATGTTGTTTACAATCGAGTTATTACAAACAATGCTTGCTTTGTACCAGGGGGTGATTTTTCATCGCGTCGTGAAAGATTTCATCATTCAGGGTGGCGATTTTTCGAATGGAAATGGAACGGGCGGTGAGAGTATCTACGGCGGAACGTTTGATGGTATAATCAATACGAAAATTAAATAAATCGAAGCTAATTAAGTGGTTTTTTTTCTCTTATGTAGATGAAAACTTTACATTGAAACACGATAAGCCAATGCTCTTGTCAATGGCGAATCGCGGCAAGAATACGAACGGTTCCCAATTCTTTATGTGAGTTTACTCTAACCAAACATGCATGATGAAATGATTTATATAATTTTATTTAATCTATATGTATTTATTTATTCATTTATAATTAATTGTGTGAGTTGCGATTCTAGATGATTAATTTTGCCGAAACTATGTTACAGAGCGCTTTAAAAATACCTCTTTAAAAACTATTCTATATCATAAAATCAGTCAGTCCGAGAATTCCCAACTCTCAAAAACACTCAATCAAAAAAAAGGTTCACGTTTACGTTTGATCAAATTTTTTGCTATATTTTGTTTTATAGTACAACGCAACCGGCCCCTCATCTGGACGAGTAAGTTGAGAATCCATCTAGATTTGAATAAATAATTATTTGTTTAATTTTGTTTAGTGTTCATGTGGTATTTGGACGTGTTGTTGGTGGCGTTGATGTCGTACGGCAAATTGAGAATTTGCCGCTGGATTCAAATAGCAGACCGTTGCAGGATGCGAAAATTGCAAGGTGCGGCGAACTCATAAAACAGACGAAAGGTATACATATATACATGAAAAATAAATGAGCTATTATTCATTATGCAATATTTGTTTTAGTTAAAAAAGAAAAGAAACGTAAAAAGTCAAAAAGCGATGAGGAGAATATCGACAATGATGAGTCGAACAATTCGCAGCCGGATGAAAGCGATGAGGAGGAGAATAACGATGAGAATAAAAAGTCGTCGTCGTCTGCGAAACGTAAAGCCAAGAAGGAGAAGAAGCGCAGCAAGAAGGAGAAAAAACATAAAAGGTAATAAATTTATTATATATGCCTGCTATACTGTCAATTTTTTTTTTTGTAAAATTACTCGTTTTCTCGGGCTTGGTTTAAAACGAAAACTTGTTCTTTTTGTTGTAGTAGTAAGCGAAACAATGAGATATCGGAAGAAGAAGGCGAGGTGATTGAGGACGAACAACATCATCCGCTTGTCACCGTCAGCAATATCAAGCCGGAGGACATACCCGACATTCCAACCAATAAGTTTTTGATGCGCGGCAACGATTCGAATCGGCGCAGTAACATCGACGAGCGAAACAATCGCAATAAAAGTACGCGTATTATATACAATCATAAATTTTATTGATAATTAATTATATAATGATGATTTTTAGTGGATCGTGGTAATGGTGGTGATCGACGTGTACGCGATCGTTTTGGCGGTGGAGGCAGACGTAATTGGGAACAAGGTGGAGGTGGCGGTGGTTACAACAAGCGACGTCCGACGATGACGAAAAGCGGACGGGTGATTAAAGGCCACGGCGTTTTTGTAAGTGTATTAATTAATTAATAATTAATATATAATATTCGTTAATTAACAAAAATATATTTTTGTTTATTTTAGCGTTTTCGTACACCATCGCGCAGTCGCTCACGCAGCGTCACCCCAATTCACTGGAGAAAAGAAGAAGCGCGCGTGATTAAACTGTCCGACTATGAGCGTAAAGAAGCGCAAACGCGCACATCGAAAAAAGATGACGATCATCCTCATCACCATCATAAAAATGCAGATGGTGGTGGTGATACGCTAACAAGTCCTGTTCGGGGTAATAATTCGACAAATAATAACAATAACAATGGAGGTTTTCCTGATTCGGATAGACAAAAGGATATTGACTATAATGCGCTCGACTACGAGGACAATGCAAGCGATGATGAGGCGGATAATTTGCGCAGCAAACAAGTACCAAGTCTCGTGCAGTATCCGCTCAACGTTGGTAATAAAACGACGACGACAAGTCAAATTGAAACAGTACAGGACGAATTTATCTCGGCGAATAAGAAGTCGGAGGTGCTGGCAATGGCGCTGGGCGTGCAAATCAAAACCGGTGAGGATCCACCGACGGGTGAGATTAAAATCAGCGGATATGATAAGAAATCGCAATCGTCGATGCAGTCTGGTGGTAATAAAGAATCACTCGTTGAGCGTGAAAGCGAATTAAATTCGCGATTGATGAAGATGGCTGGCAGTGAACCAGCAACGCGCACCATTGGCAAACAGCGCAATAAATTTGAGTCGGAAAAACCGGCGCATTTTGAACAACAACGACGCCAGCGCAACACCAATCTCGATCATCAAAATCGAAGACGATATGATTCTGGATCCGGCGGGTCAAATGTGGTACAGCATCGCTACAATCGCAATCGGCCGAGGGATTATCGTACGCGTAGCAGTAGACGATCGCCGGTGCAGAGTCGTCGGTCGCGATCGCGCAATCGACGACGGTCGCGTTCGCGCGGTGGGAATAATAAACGCAGCCGTTCACGGGATAGGGATTATAAGTCGTCGCGGCAAAAGCAGCGCTCCAAGTCGGTGGAAAATCAGACTCCAATTGCTCCACCTGTTGTCGTTCAAGCGGTCGCTGATGTAAAGGTGAAGGATGGTGATGGTGTTGGCGCAGGTAGTAGTGGTAGCGGTGACTTAGACGCTGAGAAAATTAAGAAGCGTGCCGAACAAATTTTATTGTTGAAGAAAAAGATGGAGCTGGAATTGTTGGAGATAAAAAAGAAGAAGGAGGAAGAGGAAAAGCGACAAGTATGTACAAAATAATATTATGCTTTTTTATTCCATTTGCATTCATTCTTTTTGTTGTTGTAGTTATTGTTAGAGAAGCAACGTAAAGCGAAAGAGGAAGCCGAGATGCTTGAAAAAGCGAAAAAGTTCAAGCGCGAAGCGATCGAAAAGGAGAAACTGCTGCAGACGGTGAAGGTACTGCAGGAATTGGACAAGAAAGCGACCACCACATCGGCGTCATCATCCAGCAGCAAACGTAAATCGCGCCACAGCTCGACGTCGAGCAGCTCGTCATCAAGTAGCAGCTCCAGCAACAATTCAACATCCAAACGGTAATTCAATTATTATACATATTAATCATTTAATTATTTATTTATTTGTTTGTACTATAGACGTTCACGGCCAAAATCATCCAGACGCAAACGCAACTCGTCGAGTAGCAGCGATCGCAACGATCGACGTTCGCGAAGGCGTTCACGCGATCGTCGACGATAATAATACGGATGAAATGATGGATGAATGAAAGAGGTTATATTTCCTGGATTTTTATTCTCCTTCTCCTCCTTCCTCCCGTTTGCCTCGATGGATGGAATATGTGGGTGTCTCCCTCCTTTATTATTATTATTTTTAATTGCATTTGAACGTTTCACACAATTGTTTTATTTCATAGGACTTTAGCGTATGTATAATTTTTACAAAAACAAACAAAAAACCAAAACTAAATGAATTGTATTCAGCTAATAAAATTATACGTAAGATGAATGAATAAATAATAATGTTTCACATGCCGGTGGAATTATTAATTATTTATACCTATAAAAAACAATTATTTTTTTTAAAAAGGCTAAATTTTATTTTTGTTTGCAGCGCCATCTAATGTAAATTAGCCAAACTAAAAATTTATTTACAATCAATTATATTATCTTAATTGGATTAAATAATATTTATATTTTGATATTAGTTTAATTAATTGAATGATTTAGTTGTTAATCATTGCTATAAAAATAAATTTATCCAAATATTACTCACTTCCTGCATATGGTAGGCAACCAATAACACCATATCAGTTTTGGGTGTAGTCACGTAGCCAAGAATTTATCAAGCAAAATAATGCACTAATCTATAGTAAGTAAATGTTTATTTTCACCGAACTGTTAATCGACACAACGCCCACTCAGCTGTCGCACGATGTGGAAAGCAGCAATCGCCACAAATCAGCCCAACACAACGAATGCCGATGATAACGACGACGATTGGGAAACGGATCCGGATTTTGTGAATAATGTGACCGAGGAGGAGCAGCGATGGGGCTCGAAGACGATAGAAGGCTCGGGACGCACAGCCGGCGCCATAGAGTAAGCAAACCACCCGACTTGATACAATAAATCAACTGATAATAATGATACTTCCCAAGCATGGACAAATTGCGACGCGAAACCGAGGAGGCCGACGCCGTGAAGAAGAAGAAAGACATGCCGAATACGAGTTTCGGCTACGGTGGCAAATTCGGCGTGGAAACGGATCGGATGGATAAATCGGCATTGGGGCACGATCACATCGAGAAGCTGCACAAGCATGCCTCGCAGAAGGACTATAGCACCGGATTTGGGGGCAAATTCGGCGTGCAAACCGATCGACAAGACAAAGTTAGTAAATATCATTATAATCCACCTATTAGTAGATACACTAATAAATAAATAAGTAAATACGATGTTATAATTTTGAGGTTATGTTTGGATAATGCTCATTACTACCAATTTTAGTGTGCGGTGAATTGGGATCACAAAGAGAAGTTGGAGAAGCATACGTCGCAAAAAGACTACGTGACTGGATTCGGTGGTAAATTCGGTGTGCAAACCGATCGCCAAGACAAATCCGCTGTCGGCTGGGATTACGTTGAGAAGGTGGATAAGCATGAATCGCAAAAAGGTTGTTATTCAAAGTTTCGATCAACAATAAATACAATAAAATTGTACTAATTAATTAATGTAGATTACAGTGTTGGTTTTGGCGGTAAATTCGGCGTGCAGAGCGATCGACAGGACAAATCGGCTGTGGGCTGGGACCATCACGAGAAGCGGCAGATGCACGAAAGCCAGCTCGATCACAAAGTGGGCTTTGGCGGTAAATTTGGCGTGCAGAGCGATCGCATGGATAAATCAGCAATCGATTACAATAATGAGAACGCTACGGTGGGAACAAACTATGTTAAAACCACACCGGACATTGGCGGCGCAAAACCAAGTCATTTACGAGCGAAATTCGAAACGATGGGATCGATGGATGAGGGTTCGGTGAAGGAGACGCCGCAAGCACCACCACCAAAGAAGATTGTTCATGCCAAAGCGGATGCTTTCCTACATCAACAACAAGAAAACGAACAAGTACCACCACCCGATCACACAACTGAAAAAGTTGTTAAATCGTTGGAT
The DNA here is from genome assembly GCA_030264715.1 of Adinopsis sp. GC000173. Taxonomy (NCBI): domain Eukaryota; kingdom Metazoa; phylum Arthropoda; class Insecta; order Coleoptera; family Staphylinidae; genus Adinopsis; species Adinopsis sp. GC000173. The sequence continues at coordinate 31,775 of JARJDW010020612.1, forward strand.
CAATCAAAGCTGGCTATGTTTTCACAACAGCCGGATGTTGTTGCGATGAAAGCAGACGCAGTCAAGATGGTGGGGCAGCAGAAAGTTGCGGTTGTTACCACCTCTCAGCAAGCAGAATCCATCAGAAATGTAGAGAATGTAGAGAATGTAGAGAATGTGGAAAATGTAGAAGAAGAAGAAGCAAACCCAGAGGAATTAACCGAGGACGATTTTGTCGATACCGGCTTGGTGGCGACCGCCCTCTACGACTACCAGGCGGCGGCCGACGATGAAATATCATTCGATCCGGATGATACAATAACGCATGTTGAAATGGTAATATAATAATAATAATATTTAATGAATAAATAGGTAATTGTAATTGGTTTTATCACTTTTTGATAGATTGATGAAGGATGGTGGCGCGGTTTGTGCAAAGGCAAGTACGGTCTCTTCCCGGCGAATTACGTTCAGTTGCAGAAGTAATTAACACCACCATCTCAATTTTTATAATTATAAATTTTAATTTTATAAAAGTATTTTATTAATTAAGTGATAATAAATAAATCCATTTTTAATAACCAGCACGAATTTATTTAAGTGTGACATTTGAAGTACTTTTACCACTTTTTTCATAAATTATTTTAAAATATATTAAAATTATTGCATCAATGTCGCTTTCAATCGATTCTAATCAATAAAAACTATGATAAATAAAAAATGAGATAAATTTCTTGATGATTTTGTAACGCATGTCGATGTTTAAGTCACACGATAATGACATAACCTTAAAATCGAATTTCAAAATGTTTCAATAATTATTAAATGTTAAATTTGGACTGAATGTCTTCCGTATTATAATACAATAAATCTAGAAAAATGCATTCGTTGGGATACAGATATATCGGCGGCAGTTTGATGCGCAACTTTCGAAATGTAAGTGCGACATTCCTTTGCAGAAAATAGAATTAATATTGAATTTTTGTTATGATAGTTATGTCGACGCGATTTTTGCACCGAAAAGGACAAGCAGCTGGAGGAGCATCAGCGCAAGGTGATGGCGCGCGGTTTACCATCGGTGATGCCGCTCGAGAACGTGAAAAAGATCATTCTAGTGTCGTCGGGGAAGGGCGGCGTTGGTAAAACAACAACAGCAGGTGATTATATCATTGAAAAACATTCTATCCCCCATTCATTTAATTGATGATTTATCTATTATTAGTGAATCTCGCCGCGGCTTTGAAGAACGTGTTTGATGACAAAAAGATTGGATTGCTCGACGCAGATGTGTTTGGACCTTCAGTACCACTAATGATGAATCTCGACGATACACCGATGCTGAACGATAACAATCTAATGGAGCCGCTTACGAACTACGGCATCAAATGGTGATGATGTTTCATTATCTTCCAATGCCAATACATTAATATTTATTATTCAGTATGTCGATGGGATTTCTGATTGAAGAGGAGGCGCCGGTGATCTGGCGCGGATTGATGGTGATGCAAGCGTTAGATAAACTCATGCGACAGGTGCATTGGGGCGAAATCGATTATTTAATTGTTGATACACCACCCGGCACAGGCGATACACATCTCAGCCTTATACAAAATCTACCAATTGATGGTTTAATCAAATTTTGTTTCAATTATTGAAAAGTAATTTTTATAATATGTTGTAGGCGTGGTATTGGTGACGACACCGCAAGCAGCCTCGATTCAGGTGACAAAACGCGGTGCAAACATGTACGAACATCTCAACATCCCGATCATCGGCGTCGTAGAGAACATGTCATCGGTGCGATGTCCCGCATGCAACACTCAAGTTCAGCTGTTTGAAAAAGGTGCCCAGGAACTGATTGATTACTTTGGAACAAAGTTACTAGCTCAAGTGCCCCTCGAGAAGGAGGTGAACGAAGGTGGTGATAAAGGCACACCGATTGTCGTTACAAAACCGGAAGGAGCTGAATCCGAGGTGTACAAGGGACTGGCACGTAATGTTGTACAATTTTTAAACGAGAACGAGTGTAAGCTGCCGGAATAATTTGTTATTGATTGTTTTACCCTCTTCTTCGCCCCACCATTAGGATGATTTCACGTAATGTAAAGCAAAATTATTATTTATTCTAATTTTTCTCTTGTGTTTTTTGGGAAAACATCTGATCGAATCGTGGAATTATCAATTATTTTTACTAAAACATCCCACGAGTTTTGCGTTGTAGCAAATTTTGTCAGACTGTAATTTTGTTAACGAGTTTTAGATGTTTTTACATCAAACGAAACGATATTATGAAAAATGTAAATAAAAATATCAAACACAAAAATACTAAAAAAAAACATAATATAATATTTCTTATTTGTATTTGTATAGTTTAATTCTCTTGTTAGAATTCTTGCTCATTCGCGCGATGATAATTTATTAGTAAATTTGCAAAATTTATTGAAAACTTCAACAACATCATGAAGTTAGATGCAATTGTAGATATAGTTCAAGTAGATTAAGTTTGGGGTCGCTGAATAAGATTGTCAAATTGTGATTTAAATTCATTGAATTATCGATGAATTACCAAGAAAATAAGTGTTGTGATGCAAGAGTCCGGTTATTATTTCTGGGCGAGTGTTCTTTTACACCATTCATCTGTATTCTGAGACGTTGGAGAAACATTTGGATGCAAAAATTGTAAGTGAGGTTATTTCACGTTTGGGTTTTGGATTTTGGAATTGCAGATAAATTACCAAAAAATTAAGTGTTTTGAAGCAAGTGGCATTGCTATTATTGTTCGGCATCTCTTTTTACATCATTTATTTCTAATTTGAGAGGTTGAATTAACACTTGGATGCATAAAATATAAGTGAGGTTAGTTTTCATCCTTATTATATTTGATTTACGAAATCTACAGTATAAATTGTTCAGTTGCTGTATTTAGATATACGTAACGCTATTACCACTTTCAGGAATCACTTTTATTTTCATTAATTTTTGTATCATCGTTTTCTTTTGATGTTGCTGAATTATCAGCGCCTTCTGCAATAATGTTTGCATTAATCTCGACTCGAATTCATATATACAACAATGAACGACCTCTATTTAAATTCCCTCTAAGGCAATAGAGGCAGTCCACATTATTTAAAATGAATATTTACCGATCCTGTTATTGTGTATGGGCGTCAATGATATGCTCAAATTCGGACAACCGGGCACATTCAGCTCGCCATTAAAGCGCTCGAAGCACGAATGCGCTTTGAAAAATCCCAGGCCCTGCATGAGTATATCGAAGATCGGTTTAACGCGTTCGAATTCTTTGATGCCGCTCAGCAACACTTCCAGCTCATTTCCGAAATCGTCACCCAGTATATGATTGATGACCGCTTTGTCTATCTCCACTTTTCTATCTACAATACGCTGCTGGGATAATTTCTTGTCGACCATGCCCAACATGACACGATTTGGCAGTTCCAGTTTGCTTATCGTTTTGATTGGCGTTAACTTGTCCACGTCCATGACGTGCAGACAGAGTTCGAGTTGCAGTTGATGGTGTGGATCCGGCGATAAGCTTTCACATCGAATTTTATCCAAAAGGTATGGATTCTAAAATATAATATAAATATGTACAATTTTCTTATGTTTTTAGGCAAATTACTACCTGCAGATGAAACTTGCGATGATAGAACGTGGCGATATGTTGCTCGTCACCGTTGAATACGATCAGATAACCGCACGCCATACACAAGTAATCTTTTCCAACCGGATTTTCGCTTAGCATGCACTTGAGATTGATACGCAAGAAGTTTGGTAGCTTTTCGACGCGCAACATCCATTGCAGATTTTCCGCGTGGAATTCCGGCGACACTTGCGTACCGGGCTCAAGCTTGGTGAGCGTTACGCGTGCTTTAAACGGGCGCTGCCCAATTTCCTTGACGGTGATTACCATTGTATATTAAAATTGATACTTATTTACTTAAATTTACTACTCTATATGCGTATATTTATCTACAAGTGAAAACGATGATAATCTACGATAAGACATTATTTTTTCCATTTAAAACAAAGCCACATGGTTTTGTTTTGTCCAGTCATCGTTATCGTCGAAATCTTAGAAAATCCTTCATTGATTTTTATCTCAATAATTATAATATAATGTATTTATTTATTTATAATTGCAATTAAATTATTTATGGATGATTTTAGATGTAATACACAAACTGATTCAATATTGTGCAACCAACTATGAACTAGCACAAGAAAATATGGTGAGTTGCACATAAAATTTTCTATACCAGCGATGGGCAATCTTTTTGTTGCGGGCTAAATGAGGACTTTAATTTAGTAAAATAATTCCCAAATTTGTGACAATTGTGGTGAAAAACGCATGGAAATCAACCTGAAAATCTAAACTTTATTAGAAAATATCCAGATTTGCACATTTTTTGTAAAAAAATTATATTCTAAATAAATGTACGTAATTATTTAAAAAATATTGCTAGAAAATCAATAAATTTAACAAAATTTAACGAAAAGCGTGTAAAATTCGGTCGAAAAGTGGTTGCGTGGGTAACTAACTGTGGAGTTGGTTCACATTACCACTATCACACCTACAGCGGCTACAGCGTTCCTCCTTATATCTCAGACAATACAATAAGGCAAATGGGAAGCGATTCTCATTCAATTTTGCAATATCCATAAATAGTTTGTAAAATTTGAATCACTTGCCATAGACAACTTCATTTACAACCATTTATGTACAAAATAAATTTAGTTTGTGTCCACGCTACGAAATGCTTTGACTATCAGCACATAGATGGCGCCAACGCGTAATGTCAAATGGAATTTGTGCTGTCATTTTCAAAAGCTGTCAAAAGGAAGAAGTTGAAACGGTTGCAACATCAATCATTTCATTTTATTATTTGTTGGCAAAGTTGAAGTGAATCCCCAGCGAATGATTGATTTTGTTCAGCAGTCGATACGCTTCCTCCACGTGCTTAGTCTTCATCTTCTCGGCTGATTTTCGTCGGTGAGAATTTCTTCCCAAATTTGAGGTGTACTACAGAATTTCATTCTCTTTGCATAGATCTGCTATATTGTTGTGGTATCCTCAATGTTCTGATGCAGATCTAACATACGAAGGTAAGAAGTTGCTCTCATACACCAGTTACAAACACACAATCATCGTCTTGACTAACAATTAGTGAAAACCAGCTGTACTAGACGAAGAAAATGTGGGAGTAGAGTTGTACACATTGCATTGCATTCTCACACCACTCACACGTTACACAGCATCCTACTCTTCGCGCGCTCGTTCGCTTACAGTTCGTTTCAGTGCGCTACGCGACCCCGCGAACTCTGCACGCATAACAATAATACACCATTTATATATATAGATATAAGTATCGCTGGCACCGGTTTTGTGCCTGTCTTATGTGATTCGTTTTATCAACCAAAAATATGTATTATAATAATATGCGATTATATATTGCGCTGATCACATTGCTCGCCGGATTTCGCTCGGTGCACTTACAGCAACAACGACAGGTAATTAAAATCGTTATAATAGTTCACATGCATGCATCAATTATGTAATATTGTGCGTTGAGAACAGCAACAACAACAACAACACAAATAATAAAAAACTTTCCAAACAAAAATATATACAATATACAACGTAACCGGTAACCTTTTCACAAAAAAGTGCAATATTTTGCATATCAATATTGCCTCACAACAACGCGAATCACGCCGCTGTTAAAAACGTTTTCCTTTTTTTCTTTTCGTGTGTAAATGTTGCTGGTGTTGTTGCTGCTATTGGCTCATCATATCGCTTAATTAGACTGTGACGACGGCGTTTAATATACGAAAAAAATCAATGAATGAAGCGTTGCAATATGATGCTGCTGCTGATTTGAAATTTACACGCACCGAATTTGTGCCAGTCGATTATTTTTGGTGGGCAATTATCATAAAAACAATGTGTTGAAAATTGCAATTCGATGCACACGTTTTGTTATCTAACCGAGCGTAGCAACATATTTTTCAAAAATTTAACATTTGCTTATTGAAATTAGCATACGTAATAAGTAATTGTTTAAAAGTGTGTGTAAAAATTGTGAAAAATTAAGATTTTCTTTATTTGCTAGTCTTTTTTTTAGATAATTACAAAAACATTCATAAATGATACAATTTAATGCACTCTTTTTTTAAATATTGTTTAATTTAACATTTGGTATTGAAATTAGCATATGCATGACTATTTTTTAAAGTTAAAGTGTGTAAAAATTGCTTATCATTGCGGCTACACCTCTTTTTACACAGATGATTCTTTGGTAATTACTAAAAAAATCCATAAATGCACATGTTATGTTATTGGCTAACTAACTGTAGTAATGTTTGTTAAAATTTTGTTTAATTTAACAATTTGGTATCGGAATTAGCAGCAGTGTGTGAAACTTGCTAAGAATTAAAGTTTTCCTCATTTGTCCATATAATCTGGCACATGTTGCGTTGCCCAACTGACTGTAGTAACATTTTTTAACATTTTATTGAATTTCTCATTTGAATATTAAAATTTTGAGTTTTCTGGTTTGCGAGTATAAAAAAACGCTTCTCTCCAATGATTTTAGTGTAGCATTTTAGCATTACTACCTATATAGCTAAGTGGTAAATCAAATTGATCACAAAAGAACGAATGAAATTCTTAGAATATGCAATTAGCTAGCTCACGTGCCAGCCAGCCTCTTTTCAATGTATGTACACATGTTGGGTATGTGTATAAAAAGCAAGCATTTCGTGCACTTGTACATTATTTTGTTGTTGTGCTTGCTTTTATAATAGTTATGTATTATTTATTCAATGCTAATATCATAATTGACGCCGATTTACATATTTCGAGGCATTGCATCGTCGACGAATGGAATTCTCGTTCGATTGCATAATATGCACTTATAGTTAAACGAATGATGCACGAAAATGGAGAAAAAAAACATGATGAAAAAAGAAATGCAATTTTACATGTAAAATTTACTTAAAAATGTGGAAAAAATATTTATTCGAATCGATATGATATGGCTGGGCTGAAAAGTTTCAAGCCCTTTACAATATTTCATATTTTAATAAGATCATTTTTGCATTTTAATATTTTATGTGCAAGTACACATTGGAAAGCAGCGAAAAGTTTTTAATTAAATATAGTTTGTGTGGAGGAAAGGCCAAAAACTCTAACAACAATATTAAAATTTTTTGGACGCGATGAAAAATATTTATTAATTGCACAATACACATAAATTTAACATAACAATTTCTATAATATACGCGCATATGCATATTGTTTACATAAATTTGCATAGTTTAATCCAATGCGATGCTGTCTAACACACGAAACACGAAATAAATTCAATTTATAAATACTTGACGGCTTGTTGTATTGTATATTATATAAATTAGTT
>JARJDW010020621.1:0-47497 GCA_030264715.1 Adinopsis sp. GC000173
CAAGATCAAGTAGGAATTTAAATAAATATTTTGTCTGAACGTCAATTTTGATCGCATACCAAGAAAAGTTGTATATCGAGTAAAATTTGTTTCGTCCAAACGTAGGTTAGAAAAAACTAATCTTGGGGTTTAGTCTAAAATATGTCAATTTTTTTGTTTCTTTTTTTTTCAAAAATATACAATATATTAAAAACAAGAAGATGATTGAAGTTACTGATTTCTAGTGCAAATAACTGAAAAATATAGAAATTTTAGTAATATGTTGTAGTGTGACAGATAACAATTTTGGTTTCTTGCTTTTTTATTAATACTTCTTTACCTCAAATGATTTTGAGTAAATTTTATAGTAAGGCAACAAGATCAAGAAGGAATTTAAATAAATATTTTGTCTGAACGTCAATTTTGATCGCATACCAAGAAAAGTTGTATATCGAGTAAAATTTGTTTCGTCGGAACAGGTCATATACAGAATTGCTCGGCCTTTAAAGTTGCTGGAAAATTAAATATGTTTTGAATTTAAAATTTTAATAATTTCAATATATTTTTTAATATAATATGTTTAATTTGATTTGATTTTTATTTTCCGTAAATAAATGAACGTTTTATAATTGCTAGCCTTTATAGACATTTTATGTAAAACTTTATTGTGTTTTGAAGAAAATCGCATAAAACTTTATTAGGTCAACCCAATCATAAATTTGCCTATTAAAATCACCCATTTTAATCAACAATTTATTATAATACTCGCTATTTATCAACGATTTGCTATTTGTTAGCGATAAATCCAAAGCGTACTTTTTAGAATACGTAAATAATCCAATACATATTATTAATGTCAGGCGATTTATCAAGCCGATCAATAATTGTTAATTTATCAATTTCCTCCACCTTACGAGCGTTGGCGTTTCGCCTAGATGATGAGGACGAGCCCACATCCTATATGCATCACATCAACAATAAAAAAGAACGAAATAAAAAAGCAAACTTCATTACTATTTTTACGATCATCTTTCGTCTTTATTGGCCGTGCATTATGCGCGCATTCTGCATTACAGATTAGTTCTGATTATCGTTGATGATACGTTTCGCGCATCGATCATTATAATGTAGATTGTGGCGCGCGATACGAATCCGCTCTTTTTTCGCCTGCTTCTTTTAATTTCCGAACGTAATTCGTTGCTAAATTACAATGATGAAGTCAGCGAGCATGGAAGGAGCACGCGCTAGATTCGCGCGAGCGATGGGAGAAAAACTCGCGCGCCGCGCTTGATCGTCTATGCGGTGCGGGCGGTGCTTTATGATCGAAGCCGAGATATTTTTGGCGCATCATAAATTTTATCAACATTTTATTAGATTGTATTATTTAACGCGCGCGCGTACGTGTGTGTATGTGTGTGTGTGTGGGTAATGAACCAATGAAAATAAACTCGGAAGTGTAATTTTGGGTCAACGCACCAAGGTTACATGTATAATCTACACCAGAGCGTTTTCACGACGATTCTTCACCTTTTCATACAGAGAGACGATCAAAACGCGAGGCAGTTCACGATGTAATATGTCACACACAGATGGCAAGTAAATTGATGAATGCACGCTTTTTCGTTAGGCAACTTTCAGTGCAATTTATACAATTTAGCTAAAATTTCCGGATAATACGAATAAAACAAGGATGATGATTTATGTATTTGCTGCAAGATTTATCTTAATAGCATTAATATATTAATTTCTATTGGCTGCCAAAATAATAATGTTCGTCTCATTTTGTAGACACAAATAGTTTTATGCGAATTTTCTTTAAATCACAAAATTTCTAGCCTGAAAAATGCAAAATTTTCTTCCATTACTTGCTCATATTTCAACATATAAAAGTTTACAGTATAAAAATTTGATAATAATTCGAAAAATTACATTTCTTGTTGATTTTACTTCAAAAGTGCACATACGTATATATGTACTTTTAATAATTTATTGAAATATTTAGTAAATTATTTAATTTATTAATATGATATTAGTCAGCAAAACAATTTGCTAAAAATAGCATAATAAATTGAAAACATTAAAAATATTGAGAAGTTTACAAAAAACACTAAAATGTTTTCATTTTAGCTATAAATTAATGATAGAGTTTATCAATATGGTTTTTTCCGACAAAAAAAGTAAACTGGATTAAAATTGCCTGAAAATGCAAAATTTTCTTCCATTACTTGTTCATATTTCAACATACAAAAGTTTACAGTATAAAAGTTTGATAATAATGGGAAAAAATACATTTCCTGTTGGTTTTACTTTAAATGTGTACATACGTGTGTATGTACTTTTAATAACTTATAGAAATATTTAGTAAATTATTGAATATATTAATATGATATTAATCAGCAAAACATTTTGTTAAAAATAGCGCAATAAATTGAAAACATTAAAAATATTTCAAGCCTTCAATGTGAGAAGTTTCCAAAAAACACTAAAATGTTTTCATTTTAGCTATAAATATTAATCAATATAGTTTTTTCCATCAAATTTATTTATTAAAAGTCGAGTTAAAAATTCAAAATCGTGTAAAACTTGCTCATAATAAATTTTTGCCATCAATCAATAAAACTCTAAATATTTCAATAATAATTAAACATACGAATAAGAAATAAATTTTCAAATCATATCAAAATGTTTGTATTTAGCTGCTGTTACTTATAAAATTTATTAATACTGCATTTTCTTAAATTAAGGTTAAAATAGTACGGTTGAATTAATATACATTTACACCCGAATTAGAAATAACAATCCCATTGAGAGAAATTTATAAAAAATACTAAGATGTTATTGTTTTGTTTATATCAAATTAATACTTTGGTGTTATTTATTAAGATTAAAAACATAAATTTACATTTTATACAAATAGAATTTTGGATCGGATGTGGGTAGATGTAGCGCGCCGAGGGGTTTGCTAACCGAATGATTATTGTACGAAAAATGAAGGGTATTTACAACTTTTTGGAAGACGAAGAAGAAAAAGGAAAGCGTGGGATTTTTGCGTGAAGGGACTCGGGCGGTCAGGACTAGGTATCGCGGTAAAGGTTTTATTGGTGGTGTTATAAAAATAGCTAAAAGATGGATAAGGAAGGAATTTTTTGAGAATTACCAATACCTGACGGAAGAATAAGAATTGGGAAAAGAGAAAGTTGTTTACAAGTTTTTTAGATTTTTGGCGGCGCGGCTACATCACCCCACAATACTGTATTTTTTCTCAAGAAAATTTAATAAACAAGGGTAAAAATTTACACCTCAATTCGGAATATTTTTATTCTAAGTTTAAAAATAGTATACACCAAAATAACAAAGTTGGTGTAAGTTCCCAAGAAACCATACCTCACTAAAATTAAAAATATTAATGAATTGTTGCTGTAAACATTCGATGAAACATTTTGAATGAAAACTGAGCATTTTTTTTGTTATTCTACCATCTAATATTTCAACACTCAAAATTTTTTCTTAAAACTCGTAGGTAAATAAGTGAATTTATTTTCAAACACCCACTGCATGTTGTTTTATTAACAAGCGCGTAATTATTGAGTGTTTATTGCTCGCCGATGATTCAAAATCTTATATTTAACATTACGTGATAAATATTGAATACCGGCGCGCGTGTTATTTTCGTGTTGAATTCGTCGGTACGAACGACGATGATGATTCATAAAAATAAAAACGCGCGTCGACACATCATCCTTGCACTTGAAAAATCGTACGCGAAAATTCAATTTGGTAGCTGCAATGTTTGTCCCACGCGCTACATTTTAATAGATGGATAATTTATTGGTAATGAATCTTGAAACGTTTCACCAGCAATTTACATTTTGGCACATCAATTTACGATATGAAAAATATTCGAATAATAATAATAATAACAACCATGGGTCGAGAGCGCGGAACGGCAATCACGACGTTCGAATTTCAACACCTAAGTAGATTAAATTATTAGGCAATATTCAAATTTTTTAATTGGCGGCGGAATGCTGCTATTAAGGTGGTAATTTAATTTCGAACAAAATGAAATAAAAAAAGCTGTATTATTATTATTAAACTGCCACACATGGCCAGAAATTCCTTTTAGAAAAAAAAAATGAAATCAATCGTAATAAATTTTCGCTTTGTTGGTGCGATAGATTAGTTATTTATGCAAATGTCTTCCTACTAAATAATTCAACTCTATCTTGATTTACACGATTATTGCAAAATTTATTATAGCGCAAAAAACGTTCATTTATTTCATACTGTCTTAGAGTTTGATTTTTAAAACGAAGAGAAGTTATACAGTTATTTTAATATCTATTATAAACATTTGTTTTCGAAGCGAGATTAGTTATTTTTTGCTATTTTTGTTCGAAATTAGCGTAAAATTAAAATCAGATGTATCATGTCTTAAACTATACACAAAATCTGTTGTTTAAAATCTTTCAATTGCAGTCATAGATTTTAATTCTAACACGTCATAACATTCCTTAAAATTCTATAATTCATCTTGTTATTTTATTGTCGAAATTACTACTATAAAATCAATGATAAATATGCATTAAAACCCATAAAAATATAAATCTGCAAGACATGATGCGATTTCTGTTGGAAAGTGACATAAAATTAGCATTATCAATATAATGCCTAAAAATCTTTAAATTCCAATTGTAGATTTTCTCTTCCTTTATCACAGTTTACAAAACATAGTACCCGGCATATAAAACGCACCCACATTGTCAGTTTTTATTTGTTGTATTTCTTTTATTATCTCTCAATCACTTTATAAATCTTATTTTATTTAGATTAGTTGTTTGATATAAAGTATGATTGAAAAACAGTCGTAAATTATATAAAAAAAATCCAAATAATAAACACGTAAGTGAATAAACACTTCAACACACGTTGATCGAATATCATTTTAAATGTTTACCCCCCGGCAGCGGAATATTTGAGCCAGTTTATGCTTTTACAGGTTTTTTGGTTTTCCATTTATCTTATTATAATATAATTAATTAAACAAACACAGAATTGAAAATTTAAAAATTATTATTAAATTTAGAATTTTTTATTCGAAATTGGCCTATAATTAATTTACTTAATTGTCTTAAAATGCGGTTAAGTTTGTTTGAAATATCTCAATTACAGTCACAACATTTTTAACATGAAATGTCACAGTGAAAAGTTAAAAAAACATGTCGATTTATCTCTGACTTATAAACATTTACTTGATACTTACTGTCAAAAACAACATACATATTTAGGTTGAACAGTTATTTAAATACCTAATTGTTTCTCCGCAAAATTAAATCAAAACAAATATGTGTTAAAAATCATAAAATTATAAATAAACTGAAAAAATGGTTATTTTTTGCCACTTTTGCTGCTTCAAACCTTTTAATTCCTGTCATAGATTTGAATTCAAATAGAAAATGTGATACTTACATTTTATAAACTCGACAGATTCATATATTTCTCTTATCTCGACTTTATAAATAACCTTGACTAATTTCTACATTATAAACGATTTGTGCAAAATTGTGACAAGCGATAATTTATTATGAAAATGAACGGTTGTGGCCGAAACGCTTTGTAATTATTTTGCAGCGCCCACGTGTTACAATCGGCTACTCTAATGTGTATGTACACATACAACACATACAATTTTATGTCGAAGCGCTAAAATTTCATTTTAAGTGCAATGTTGTTATGTCTGTCTGTATGTAACGACGGCACCTTCCAGCTGCCGCAAAAATAAGCGTGCGGTAACGAAGCGTTTCGATTACAAAAATAACAACAACACAAATCTAACACGCTCGAATCTATCACATATTCAGCGACTATTCGAGCACGACGACGACGACGTTGTTGTCGCGGCGGCGTTTTTAAAAATATATGCACGCCGCTCCTTTGACAGCCAGCGAACAAAAACAATTGTCTGTGTGCGAGCTATACGACGAGTGTTATTTATTGGATGGCGTCTTGTTTTTTGCAGTGAAGAAGCGGAATTGCTGGCACGGGCGCTAGGCTGCCGCCTATTACGCACATCAGTCAAGGAAGATGTAAATGTTGCAGCTGTTTTTCGTCATTTGGCGGCGCGATGTTTGGCCGAAATGCGCGAACCGCGCGATGATTACTACTCTGTGTCGCATGGACATCATCCCGTCACCATCAGTAAGTATAATACTAATTTTATTCGAAATTATCATCCAGAACTGACTACAATCTATGTAGATTGGAGTTTCTCAACCGCTGGTCCCCGCGGACCTTCAGAAAATTTTGCCGCTTTGCAAAAATAAAAGATATCGCATTGCAATACGTAAATTTCTTACATGAAGCGTATTTATCGCTTTTCTTCACATATGTAATACTAACTCACCTACAATTTTATTCGAAATTATCATTCAGAACTAACTACAACTGTATAGATCGGAGTTTTTTAACCGATGGTCCGCTGACCGTAAGAAAACTTTGCTGGTTTGCAAAAATCAAAAATATCCCATTACAATATATAAATTTCTTACTTGAAGCGTTTTTATCACTTTTCTTCACATATGTAATACTAATTCACATACAATTTTATTCGAAATTATCATTCAGAACTAACTAAAACGGTGTAGGTAGATTGAAGTTTTTCAACCGCTAGTCCCCGCGGCACGTATAAAAATTTTGTCGGTTTGCAAAAATAAAAAATATCCAATTGCAATACATACATTTCTTACACGAAGAGTTTTTATTGCTTCTCTTCACATTTGTAATACTAATTCACGTACAATTTTATTCTAATTATCATCCAGAACTAACTACAACTGCGTAGATCGCAGTTTTTCCAGCAATGGTCCCAACCGACCGTAAGAAAATTTTGCCAGTTTGCAAAAAATAACAGGCAACGCATTGCAATACGTAAATTTCTTACATGAAGCGTTTTTATGGCTTTTCTTCATATATTTACTTTATAATAACGTATATTAAAATTAAAGCTACAATAATATGTACTAGCTTTGTATCAGCAGGACAATTCTGACTGATTATCAGTCAAAATTCAGTATGGAAATCAGCGGAAATTGTCCTATCATGCGATCTGACGCGTCAATTAGTTTTATTAAAATATTTCTGACTAGTTATCAACTAGTGGACTGACGATCATTGCCATTGAAGAACTCGTCAGAAATCAGTCAAATTTGTTCTGTTGATACAAAGCTACTATATGACTTGTTGTCAAAAAATATCTATAAGCTTACCTGTTCGCGAATAAGAAAAGGTTGGCAAACCTAAATGCTGTATATGTTTACATTTGCATAAACCAAAATGGACCTAATTAATTAATCCGCGCAGTTAAGTAGTTCCAGACGGTTTTATAATAGCAAAAAATGTATAACCTTCAAATTTATCTAATTTTAATAAAAAACAACCTAAAGACATCACTGCTTTTATGCAAGATCTAAATTTTAAACGTATACTTCTTACGAAAACATTGATTGAATAATGCAAAAACTATTCTAAAATCCAAGCAAACCAATAAAATAGAGAATTTCAATCTTTATAAATATGAAACATAACGCTCCTCTTTAAAGCAAATTGCTGACTATCAAGAAAATTGTGATGTCATAAGACCGTATAAATTTTGCTGTTCCGGCAAACCACATGGCAAAGACAAACATTCTGTTTGTTATCACCGAATATTTAGAAAAAACAACGCGCCCGAATAATGAATTCATACAGCAGCATTAATAAAAACAATAATTAAGTGAAAAATTAACTTACCGGTAATAATCAACTCTAATTAACGCTGTTTTTAATTATTCTTTAATACTGCAAACGACGAGCACCACACACATTTCCTAAACAACCACCTGAAAACAATTGTAGTTAGTACCAAACTCCACCACTCGTATTTTAGCTACTGTATACTAGATGGCGTAAGATATAAAAAAATACACAAAAATTTCGCATAACGAGCATAAACCAGTCTTTATGCAGAACATTTTTGGTTATATAACGCAAATTATAAAACTGATCATTCGTTCTTAGCCGCGTAACAGCACCCAAAAATATAGTTAGTATATTTCTAACATCAATTTTGAGACAAGTCCATAGGTAAATTTGACAAACTTGGTCCAATTTAATTCCAATAATTACAGTTGTTAGGATAATATTGCAGAATGAACACTGCAACATTTTAATTAGTCTTTTTTCTATGTAACCCAAAACGTTTTTGGTTAGTTTCTATTAGGATTTTATTATAAATGTTAGTTCTCGTATCATAACTCGTCATAAGAGTCATTAATCGCAATGCGAATTAGTTCATTTTATTGATTAGCCCAATAACTTGCTACAGTAGATACTCATTAAACCCAGATTAACTATTTATTAAAATCAATTTATTATGTCTCTATGAAAACGCTTAATTTTGATGAATTTGTAATTTTTTAGGTGCCTTCAGTCCTAGTCATTCAACAAAAAACCACCATCACAATGGAACGATAATTCTAAGACCGAATAAACATAAAAAGAAGAAGAATGTGTTGAAGAATGCTTGCCGATTATTATGATGTATGAAAATTTCCTACAAAATCATCTTAATGAAATGTTAAAGAAATAGATTTATACTATTTTAGGGCACGCCTTTAGCGGTTTTTTAGTTATTAATTTATTACTTGTATTATTATTTAAGCATCATTTTATGTTATATATCGAAAAAGAAAAGAATGTTTTAATTTCCCAACTTTTTTTTGTAATCATTAATTGATGTAAATAATTATGTAAAATTATTTTTAATTTTATTTTCTTGGTTTTTTTATTAAATAACTTGCCAAATATGTAACATGTAATTTATATTATATTTTTTTATTATAATAATGATTATTATTATCGAAAACTAGGCAAGGCCAAAAGGCGAAGTGCTAATAAAGAAACATTAAATTAAAATTTATTAATAATTATTTCGAGTCTTTATAATGTATAATTTACATTTCTAAAACAAAAATTAATTGTATGGCAAACCACAAACCGCAACCAACTAATTCTAATTTACAAACTACAAATACGTGTGCGTTTTTTTTTCGGAAACCAAACAAGCATGCAATTTATTAACAAAATTGTTAAACACCAGTTATTTATGAATATTAAAAGCAACTACATTTCTACCACTGCAAGCAGCATAATTATTCACTATATTCGAAAAAAGTAATTTCGATTTTCATATATAAAATATAAGGCATTGCAGATCAGAAGGGTGAACTCGCCAATTAGCAGTACAAATTAAACATATTAACTTCGGGGATAACTTACCAATCTGTTGTTAAATCGGCAACTTAAACTTGATATAAAATGACAAACTGATTTAAGCCCGGTGCACACTATCGTGATATTTGCAACACGCTCTAGGATACTTTAGGAAATCAATTTGGGAAATTATGACACATTTGACATAAGATATAGCGAATTACATTGTTTTACTTATCACCCTAGTGCCCAGTGATCAATAATTGTACTACAATAATTACTTTTTTTTTTAATTAACATAATTGAAGGGTTGTTCTATGACATTTTTATAATTATGTCTCTAGAAAATATTCCGCAACTTTATCACTGAGTCTATTTCATTCTTTAAAACACAAAATCGAATGCATAATATCGGGTTGACAAATAAGTAATTGCCGATTTGTTCAATGAAATAAGAGAGTTTTGGAAAAAATTTTAATCTATTAAGTATTTTCCATTTTGTTCGATGACCTTTTGTTATTCCGATGATGAGTTTGATTTCATCCTCATTACGCTCAAGTGGTTGTTCCTAACGTTGGTCATCTTTAAAAGAAAAATCTCCAGAAGGAAATTTTACAAACCAATTTTGGCATGACCTTTCTTTAAGAACTTTATCAACATACATGTTACGTAACTTTTCGGCGGTTTGCACTGCGTTCTTTCCTTTACAGAAATCATAAAGAAAGCAAAATATGGCAAACAGGTTCGTTTTTGCACTCCATATTAATGCTGAGGTAAAAAAACACTTTCCAAAAATATCTACGCAATGAACTTATAAACCCAAAATAGGATGACAGCTAAGATCGGCAATTACTTAGTCGACAACCGAATACTTTGTGGATCAATCTAATCTAATCTAATGTTATAATAATTTGTTACAATAGTTCACTGTTCAGTTATTCTTTGAGTTAATAAGTTTAATTTGCTTTTTTGTACGAATTATTCACCCTGAAAGCCTTCATATACGGGAAAACCTTCGTTTTAACAACTATTTTTCTAGTTTACATCAAAAATTTAATTTCTATTTCATATTACTACCAAACGTAACTGAGAGTTCTTGTTGTTCTGAACGCCTTAATGATTTTACCTACCTTTTTTATTCTTCTTTTTGCGTTAGTTTTTCTTCAGACTCATCTTTCTCAGAGCTTTTATCCGCTTCTTCGTCTTTGTTTTTAACCAATTCATGAGTTTCATCACCGGCCTTATTTTTTCGCTTAAAAAAATTTATCTGTAAACAAAGTTCAATTACTATTTTGTTAATGCAGCAATCAATTCGTACTTTATATAAAATATATGCAATTACTATCAGTATAATCAATCCCACAATGATTCCTATAAGAACCCATAGCGCAATTTTCTGACTTGACGGCTTCTCGAATTTCAGATAACTATATTTGATTAACGACGTCGCTTTACCTCCATTCTCATACTCTAACTTCGCTTCAACAATGAAATCGCCATTGACAAATTGCGCTAAATGAATCGTTGGTGTCACTTCAACGTCCACTCGCAGATGGACCTTGCGAAACTCTGCAATCCTGCAGGTGATAAGCTCGCATGAAACGGTCGGATAATCGCATTTGATTTCGCTGAACTTGCTGAATCCAACCACCCATCCTGCTTTAATTAGTTTATCTCTGTTTATAGTATGATTGCATACCCAATTGTTATCGTCATGCTGCAAAAGAGTTTTATTATTTCATGATAAGCGTGAGACAAATTCACTTACAATAATTTGTAGCTGGTCAAATATTTTTACATCATCAATCTTCATCGGCACTAGTAGGTTGAAATTGAAGTTTTTCTTTCGACTGGGCCCATTGTTACTGAGATCAAATTTGTAATCGACGATTTTCAAGTCAGTTGCATTGAAGTTGGCTACATTTTCACGACTAAAAGTCCATTTTAATTAATTGTTTCTATATCAAATTAAAAATAGTTACCCAGTAATTTCAAATTTACTTTCGTACAATAATTTGATATCAAACTCTTTCTTAGTTGTATAATCATCGCAATTTATGCTAACTTTAAAATGCAGTGACTCTTTAAAGTTGTGAACTGGAAGCATTTGTAAATTGAAATATAAAAATTGCTGAAATTACACGAATTAGCTTTACATATTTGTCACAATGCAACATTTCCACTTACCGCATCTTTAATCATTTTGAGATTACATTCGAATTGATTACATTTATTTGTTGCGTTTACAATGGACACCTGTTGCGCCGTATCGAGCCGCACACGACAGATGTAAGCCGGTTCGGCGTGATTCTGCAATAGTAACACAACCGGAAATTTCGTTAATCCATCTTGAACGACAACATTATGCACACGTGGCTCTATTGTGATATTTGAATCACAACGCTGATCGGCACCACATTCTAGCAGTATTGGAATGTCATAATGCACCAGCCTTATACTTTCGTGACTCAACACCGGACAATTTTTACAAGCTGCAATGTATGTATGAACGCCAAATAAATCTATTGTGGTTGTGATATTTACGTTTTTCTGGAGTTGTGGCTTTTATTGATACGGATAGCGGTGCATAATCTTCAAATTCCTAAAAATGATAATTAGTAATATGTTTAGAAGTATAGCGTAAGCAAGAATTTATAATATCATTTAAAACTTCAACAACTTCTTTTAATTTTAATTATTTTATTGTTTGAAATATTAGAATGCACACATCTTGTTATCTTTCTATAGTATTAGCAATAATTGTTTGAATCGATTTGAAATTTTTGACAAATATTGTCTATAGATTCTGTGAGACTTAGTGGCTTAATAAAAATACTCATTTGTGCAAAAATTCTGTTAAAAAGAAGATTGGAATTGTCATATCGGGCGGCATGCCAGCAAATTTATATTTATTTTTTGGTAAAATTGTATCATACAAGTTATATGAGTCTTTCATCACCGCATTTCATTTGTGTACTAAACAAAGTTTAGAGTGTTTTGTTGATCACCAATGGTCACTAATATCCCTTAATCAATTCGCCCTGAACTTTTTTTTGCAATTTACCATAAAAACTTTGAACTCTTGCTGAGCTAAAAAACAATATTCATCATGAAGTTCAAATGTTAATAGGTGGTTTTATAGAAGCAATTATGTTTATGCCATCACAAATGTGTGTATTCTACAATAACATAGAAAGTAAACGTAAAGTAAGAAAACTAATTAAATGATAGTGCATGTTCTTAATCTTAGAATGTTTTTAGCAAGATCTTTTACATTACAATCTTCACAGTTATACTTGAATATTTTACTTTTCAATGTGATCGTTTATACTTGTCATCACAATTTTTACTATTTAATAACTTCATCGTTATCTGCACCTTAAAAATAACTTGAAAAGGAATTCGGTTTCGACAGCTTGTTGTATACAAATTTGAAGTTTATATGTTATTCTCTCCAAAAAAATAGGATTAAAACATTCATTAATAGATCATATTGGCAATTAATAATTCCAGCATGACAATTAAATAATATTGCAATTTCTAACCCACTCTATCCAAATTTGTTTATTACCTTGAGTGTAACAGTAATATTCTCGCAATAAACCATTCTATCCATTACAAATTCGAAAGTTTCATCCCAAATTCGTTCATCAAACTTGACTTTAAATCTATAAGGAGAAAAATTGGTTTTGGTCGTGCTTATACAGAAAAAAATGTGCAGCTTTTCAACGCTTAACTCTCGATACAATTTCGGTGTTGATGTAAAATTGGAGAAATTTATAGCGAATGTGCCAATACCATTTAGTATCGTAACTTTTTTACTTTTGTAAGCACCAACAGCAAAATCTAAAAAATTGTTATTTAATTAGATTGCAAATAAATATAATTTATTTATTTTGCCTTGAATCATATCATTATTAATGTCAACGGGTTTTGATAAACTAAAACCAAAGGTCTCCTGTTGATTGTCACTTAAGGAGTAAGAGAATTTTAATCCTTGTGGTGATGACACGTAAAATGAAATTTTGCCTTTCCCATTATCTGCGTAAGGACTTGCAATAACCACAGCTGTAATAACAAATTATTAATGCATATCATCTTTAATAATTTTTAAATATAGTACTATCATATGGATTATCATTCATTTTTCCTAAATTAATCATTGTTGTACCAAATCGCGCACCAGGATTATTTTCCATTAACGGTTTTTCAGATTTAAGCAATTCATCCTATAATTATAAATAAATTAGTGTATAAAGGTAAATGTTAAGTACAATAAAGTAAACACCGATGTTCGATCGTGGATGTAAATAAACACAGCGCCTTCATCCCAAGTTAGGCCACCGTAAGTTGGCGCGCCAACCAAAAGATCGTCGAAAGAGTCACCGTTTACATCCGCAACACAGAGCGAAGCGCCAAAGTACGCTCCAAATGTATCTGTCGTGCCATTTAGATCAATGTTCGCGCCAAATTTATTTGTAATAAACACCTGAAATTAAATTAGCATCCAATAATTTAAGTTAATTTTCTAGCATTACAATTTACTTGTCCTTTTAACTCGTTCGCTGTGGGTGCACCTAGAATAAATGAATCAATTCCGGGAGTGAATTCGGCATAGGCAACAGCATATCCAGCATTTGAATGCTCCCCAAAATGTTTTTCCGCAATACGTCCATTTAGCGGTGTCGTATAGCGTTTCGGACGTCTTTTCGGCTTGTGTAATTGTCTGCTCGCGACGGGAATTTCCTCTGATATGCTATTTAACAGCATTGCACATCCTGTTGTAAATATTTGTTTTAAATTAATCATATCACGCTTGTACGGTTATTACCTGCAAAACTTTTAAATCCGGGCGCTCCTATCAGAAAGTCATTCTAGAATATATAATCTTAGTTTATCGCATGTTGAAAATTTCATAACTTACTAATGATGGCAGAAATTGTAGCGAGAATCCAAGCGATGAAAATGCATTGTAGTAACTGGTGTTTAGAAGCTGTTGATCTAAAAGCATCAATAAAGTTCGAATAAAATTCTAAATAAATATTATGAGTAAATCATTATTTAAATATTTGAGTCGCCGCAGAGTAATCGGGTAAACTTAACAAACGACAAGATTAAGATAAAAAGATTTTGCTATCCAATTCAATTTGTTTAGTTTATCTTTTCATAGGATCTTTAATAAAATATTTTTTGTAAACCGACTTTAAACCGAATTTAAATTTACAGAAATTTATTGAAGGACTTACTCGAATAATCTTATTGATATTTCCTATAAAGTAAGTAATAAAAGCACAAACAATGTTTACATATTATATTGGATTGGATAATTAGTTCGTAGCGTTTTTATATTTTCTTTTATTTTACAACGATTTTTTTCTGTTTGACAAAGTGTAAGTATTCATTCGATAGGGCTCTTCCTGCTCTACAAAACTGTGCTAATCGTGTTTTTGATTAATTTAATTTTTTATTACTTTTACGGCTTAGAAATGCAATTTTCAAAATGTAAAAAACAAAATTTCGACACCTGCTCTTCTTTGCATTTACATTTAGCAGCCTTTTAAGCCGTAAAAGTAATAGAAAATATAATTAATAAAAAATACGATTAGCACAGTTTTGTAGAGCAGGAAGAGCCCTATCGAATGACATTGTCAAATAGAAAAAAAATCGTTGTAAAATAAAAGAAAATATAAAAACGCTACGAACTTATTATCCAACCCAATACGTTTAATGTACATTGGGATTCTGTAATAAATTATTGATTAATTCATGATAAAGTGTTTACTTACCGCTTGGTGAAGTAATTATTTGTCTCTTATTGACGATGTGGTCAAAATTATAGCAAGCTCCATTTGTAACATAAATGGTCTCATTGCGTTTTACAGGATACGATCTTGTAAATTTTGGTGCACATACCCAAACAATGCCATCTTTGTCTACGCTCCCATCTATACTCGCCCCAAAAAATGAATTATTATCGACTTCTATAAAATTAATAAAAAATATAAGAATTATGTTTAATTGTATGTGTTAGAACTTACGATCCTCTTCTGGCTTTGGTTTATTGTCGTCTGTGCAATTATCATTGCTTAAATTGCACCATACAAGAACATCATTTTTTGGCGCGCCGACAAACAAACTGTACAAAAATTATATAGAAATATTCAGTGCTCCATTATTTACTTACTTCTCACTGGCTTGCAAAAACACAGAATAACCAAAATATTCATAGTTTTTTTCAATCACTTTCGCATTTTCTATATTGTAGACTAGAGCAAAACTAGTTTTTATACAACATATTATTAAAGAGAAATAAATTATCGGCAACATTTTAGTAGTTACATGTATCAAATAAATATTATCTTACTTCTCCAGTTCATTATCAACATTTAATCTAGCAGCAAGTTATTGGGGAAGCGTAGATATCAAGAGCAAATATTATATTGACTCATTTTTTATTCCATATACTCACTTACCTATAGTGTTTCCAATCGTTAATAAATAAATAAATTTCAAAACGTTGTAATCTTTTACAAATTAGCGGTTTAGTTTCTTTGCCGCCAAAAATTTGCAAAACAATATATTTTACATAAATATTTAATAAATCAGGCAACAGTATGTATTAACAGTGAGGTAATAAAAGCATGATTATGGATTTTTTATTTTCTTTGTAAAATATTTTAATAAATATGAGATATGTATTTCTAAAAAAATATATTTTGAAAAAATAGAAAATAATTTAGTGCGAAAATATTTTTTGCTTTAACAATGTGATGTGAGTCCCATTAAAACTTTAATAATGTATTTCTCCCAAAGTTCATGTAAAATCAGAGACTGTGCATCATTTATACTAAGATCGAAGGCATTTCCAATTAGTGGCAAAAACGCCTACAACAATTTAGCCCTATTTCATTATTACGCAGTAAAATTTACGATGTCCAAACAATGGTGCTAATCAATTTTTTTGTATTCAGATGAACGTTAAAGCTGAAAGTATAAAAAGGACTATAAATTTTCGCTCCTGAAGTATTAAGTGCACTCTGTATGACTTTGTATGGACTTTTGCATTACAGCAGGAAAAAGCAGATAAAAATTTTTTAGTTAAACAATAATATTAATTAAATAGATTTGAAATATTATTAGTCTTTAGTCATTTTGCATAACATTTCATTCTCTACCTCGTGTGATTGCATAAAACTTTAATAATGTATTTTTCCTAAAGTTCATGCAAAATCAGAGACTGTGCATCATTTATACTAAAATCAAAGCCATTTCCAATTAGTGGCAAAAACGCCTACAGCAATTTAGCCCTATTTCATTACTACCCTGTGAAATTTACGATTTCCAAACAATGCTCGTAATCATTTTTTTTCTATTCAGATGAACGTTAAAGCTAAAAGTATAAAAACGACTATAAATCTTCTCTCCTGATGTACTGAGTGCAATCTGTATGATTTTGCATAAACTTTTATTACAGTTTTGTTAGTTAAATAATAATATTAATTAAATAGTTTTAAAATATTACTAGTCTTTAGTCATTTTGCGTACACATTTCATTCTCTACTTCGTGTGATTGCATTTCTGCTTCTTCATTATAAAAGCGTTCCATTTTATTTCGATTAAAAAAGTTGAACTAAAATTGGCTATTTGATAAAAGCATATCTATCAGTTAGTAATTTATTACCTTATATAGTGCATAAATTGTTGCCCCCAATAAAATGATTCCTATAAGAATTCCTATTAAAATCCAATACCATGGAAAATGGCTCTCTTTTGAATCATATATGAACGACATTGAAAAATCATTCATTTTTCTAGAAACGCGCCATTGTGTTAATCAAATATTAGACGAATCAACAAACATACTAACCCATTATAGCTGAGATATGAGTTTAGATGGAAACTCTTAGTAAAATATTTACCGATTACTGGTAATATTGGCATAAAATGTATCGTTATTTTTACATCTTCGTTCTTCTTAATCTTGAATATTTTACACGACATGCTTACATACTTCATATCACTTAATTTCGAATTAATCACATTGAGATTACTTTCCGGAGTATTTTCATCAACAATGTCGGGTTTTTTAATTTGCTCGACATTAATTAATGATAAATTCGACATATTACAACTCATCAATTCTTCATTAATCTAAAATCGAATGAAGTGAATCACATTCTCAATTTGATCGAATTTACTTACATCAACTTTATTATAGTGCACCAAATCGTTATCTTTGAATGATTTTGGAACGTTTATCTCAACGTAAACATTTTCAGCTAGGCTTGGCCCATTATTCCTTATAAAATAATTAAATTTGCTTTTAATTAAATGGCTGGTATTTTTATTGTAAACTATATCGTTTGAAATACTGAAAATTAATAATAAATTAATTGTGATGTAGTTAGAAGCGGCGTTACGACGAAATTCTTACACAGTGCGTTTCATTCAAATGTATGGTATATATGATCAGAAATATAACCTGTACTTTTTAGTGCCTCCTCGAGGTTCTGAAACATTGAGTTTTCGATAGATTCTTATGATCTTTCTAACAATTTTAGTGAAAATATTTAAATCTTTTGATCAAGAATGCCAAAAATCAAAGAAAAATCGACACAAAAAATTTGCTCATCGAGAATTTAATGTTTAAGAATCTCGGTGGCTGCACTAAAAAAGTACAGGTTATATTTCCTATCATCTATACACACTTGAATGAAACACACTGTATATTATACCAATATGTAGGTAATAATTTTCTTGCCTAAAGCAGCAGAATTACTCACGCCGCCCCTGGATGTAATATAATGCATAAAAGTCTTACCTATCAAAGGCAAAGTGTTGTTGATACTTTAAAGGCAATTTAAACACTGCCGACTTACTATAATTTAAACAGTTTATATCAAAATTAATAATCAATTTATCGGTTATTTGATTAAAATAGAGCATATCAATAATGTAATTAATTTCGGCCTAAAAGTGAAATGTTTCATGTTACAATCCAATATAATTTAACGCAACCAACCTTTTTGTTAATAGTCGGGAGACTACATTTCGTGTTTACACATCCCATCGACTGAGATTTCAATCGCACGTCATCCAATAAAGTAGAGAGATTCGTTTCGCAACCGTACGCCGCTTCCAATGTATTTTCTATGCAAATTTGCAAACGTACAGCGTCCGCCGTTCCAACAACCAATTCATTCACATCGAATCGCGGAACGATGTCGAAATTCGGCTTGCACACTTGATCGGCGCCGCACTCATTCAGAAAGGGTATGTGATAAGTGCGCTCATTTGAATGCGTCGGCGATAAAACTGGACACGACTGACAAACTACAATATGCAAATTGTATTAAATGCTTTAGTACGGTAGGTACTGTCATTGACAAACTTTTCGCCTGCGTCGCCCGGACAGTGAATGATAGAAATGCTAATTTATCGCTCAGCGAAATATCCTAAAACAAATCGTTCAGAAATGCGACATACACTCGGTAACAAATGAATCTGGACACCTAGCAAACTCGCATGGCCCTATTGAATTAATTATTAACTTTAATTAATTTTTGCTATACCTGAAAAAATGGGGTTTTACAGCGGTTGGTTGAAGAGCTCATACTTATAGTGTTAAACTGATGTCATTAAACGAATTCTTTTCTATTGGTTAATCTCTGTATTGCATTTATTTACAGTTTATGTGTAAATTGTACTAATTATCAGTAGATATAACACCTCAAACGAACATTTATGACAACTGTTATATATTATGGATTTACCTGGCGCAAATTCTTCTAAGAGTGAGTTTTGTCTGGGGTTTGCTAAAAGTGTCCAAATTCATTTGTTACCGAGTGTATAATACAATTACTTAAATTCATACATCAAAATATGCTGTGTAATTCCAGCATGTCTTGTTATTTACATCTTGATTTGATTTTATCATATAATTATTTTTAATTCTGCTTTCAAATGTTGCTTCTATATTTGTTGTGCCGTGTAGAAGCCCAACAAGACCAATACAAAACGTTACCGTAAAGCTATTAATCGGTTTGTGAATATACAGTAAAGGATTGACTGAAATGTCAAAGAACTTATAGTAAAATACTGTCTTGGATTTTAAAAATGTGACGCTATCTGCTTTATACGCGCCCACTGCCAATTCTGGAAATCCATTCTGAGTTAAATCGATTGCGTTAGACAAACTAAAACCGAAGGATGGGTCTTCTTCTGGCTGGATGCGATAGTGTTGGTCTAAGCCGGATGGTGATCCCAAGTAAATATAAACAGCGCCCTTGCCGTCATTTTCGTACGGTGCGCTTACAGCCACCGCTAAAATAAATAATATATAGTTAAAATTTTATCTTTAGGGATTTCTTACATTATTTAAAACTACCACCTTAGTTCCGAAATAAGTCAGCTATTTGTGTTTGTTGTTAAATTTACTGTTTTGTACGTTTAAATATGAACAAGACTTTTTTGTAGCTCTGCAGATAGTGATAGGAAAGGGATGAAAATTTATGTAGGCAGTGGTGGAAGTGTAATAAGACTCCAAGCTGCAGACTAGGTAATCGTATCCTTTCCAAGATCAGGAAGCCAGTGGGTAAGGCAGAAGTCAATTCACGTTTTCCGCAACGCATTATCATAACATTTTGAATGAATGATAGCATTAAATCTAGTGAAAATTTCAGAATTGTAATGATAATGCGTTGCGCAAAAGATGAATTGAGTTTTGCCTTACTCATTGTCCTCCAGATCCTGGAAAGGACACGATTGAGTAGTCTGCAGGCTAGAGAGTCTTATTACATCCCCACGACCTACATAAATTTTCAATCCTTTCCTATCACTATCAACACAATATCAACGAAAAGTCTTGTTCATATTTGAATGACTCACGTAGTAACTCTTTTAATTTTTCTTTTCGCATAGTCAATATTTAGCATTTTAGTAATTATTTTGTATGCCATGCACTTCTAAATATTTGATTTTTAAGATTGGTCGTAAAATTAGATAAATAACGATTCTTTTATATAGGGAAACAGGTAAAACTACGAAAGTGAATCACTTATTTTAGAACACATTCATAATACTTATTAAAAATATCAATTAACTATTTTACCATCATAATTATCTAAAGCAATTTTTCCTAGATTAGTGATAGCGGTGCCAAATCTACTTCCCGGTGTTCGCCCAACCAAAATCTTATTAGTACTAGTTAGATGCCCCTAAAATTATACAAACAATAACATTTCATTTGTACTAAAAAAATAAAGTGTATTAATACATTTTTATCGTTCAGAAATTCATATACTCTGCCTTCATCCCAGGCATCAGTCACATAACTAAACGCGCCCACCAATAAATCGTCGTAACCGTCACCGTTTACATCCGCAACGCATAGCGCACTACCAAAGTAGGAACCAATTTGATCGCCATTGAGTGTCACCACTAGTTGTTTATGTTTGTTGATAACAGCCACCTATAATATGCATTAACACAAAATGATGTATTGCTGATTAAGTTGTTTACCATTCCGCGCATTTCATTTCCTTTCGGAACGCCAGCAACATAAAATATCTCATCTTTGATAAATTCACCAAAAGCAACAGCGTATCCTGCCAATGCATATGGTTCTAACGCTTTATCATATGCATGCTCGTAACGATAAGTTTCCCTTTCTGGATGCAGTTGTCTGACTTGCGGTGGCGCCCACTCATTTTCACGATATTTTCGCATAAATCCACCTAATAAATTGATTATTAATTATGTTATTAGCGAAATAAAATAGAAATACCTCTCCAATCATCTAAACCAGGCGTTCCAAGTAGAAACTCTTGCTGCAATAAATAAATGTATATGTTAATTAATATAAAATGAATTAAAACTTACACTAGCTTCATTGTAGGCTAAGGAAAAGCCGGTTGCAGCAAATGCTTGATAGTATCGTCCATATCTGACTTGATTCGTATCCGAATTCGGTTCCAGTATACTATTATATCTCGATTTTACATCCTGCAAAAAATAACATGCACCATTCGTTGCATATACTAGCATTGTTGAGGCACCATACTGCTTTGTATACTTCGGCGCACATATCTATAATAAAACTGTGTAAATAAGCAAATTTTAATTATTTTTTTATTCTAATTATTTACCATAATATCTCCTGAATGTGGGCCACCATTAATCGTTGCACCAAACATTGAATGCACTTTAATTTCTATAAAATTTCATAAACAATAAATAACTTTTGCTAGATGTTTACAGAGTATTATATTGAATTTTATTACGTTAATAATAATCTACTTATTTCTCTCTAATATATTATTCTTAAGATTTTGTTGTTTAAATCATAACTAGTTTCGTCTTTTTTCGGTTTTTTTAATTAATATTGAGCACTTTGGTCTTATACATCACAGTCTTCTCATCTAAATGATGACTAAACGCCATTGAAACTACTTTTGTAGTTTGGATAACAAAATCTTAATAACAACATACAGAGAAAATAATCGGTATAAACAATAAATATACTTTTGCTAGATTTTTACAAAGTATTATATTGAATTTTATTGTGTAAATAATTTTCTCTTTATATTATTCTTTAAGTTTTGTTGTTTAAATCATAACTAGTTATAACTTTTTTGGTTTTTTAGCATTGAGCACTTCAGTCTTCTCATCTTAATGATGGCTAAACACAATTGAAACTAGTTTTGATTTAAATAACAAAACCTTAATAATAACATACAGAGAAAAAAATCGATGTATGTTTATTGTACAAAAAGATTCAGATAATTATATAAGCAAGCAACACTACCTTTATTTGCAGTCAAAGTAAAATATTCACTGCATTTTGAATCGTTGAAGTATTCATTGAAGTAGCATTGATATACACTGCCACTTTCGTTTGCACCACTTTTTGGAGCACCGATCACCAAACTACAATAATATTAACAATAATTACATATTCGATTTGAAATTTTTACGTACGTTGCCGGCGAGCTTTGCAGAAATACGGCGTAGCCAAAATATTTATTATTGCCACCCACTAACCGTCGACTATATTCTATGTCGTACAAAAACGAATAGATAAAATTGATGTTGTTTAAAATAAATGAAATGATAATGTATTTGAAATGCATTTTAGTAGTGCGAATTATTTGAGAACTGTCCGCACACTAAAAGTTGATAAAATAATTTTAAAGGAAATGATTAGTCATAAATTACATACGAAATAGTAATTTTTCTTGGAGAAACCGCTCGGTTTGTTAATTTTAGATTTGTAAAATTAGTCAACAATTAATATAAATAATGTGCAATGTGCGTTAAGGTGAAAACACGCTATCAGTGAACAATTTTATTGAAAAGTTCACGTAAATATAATCTAAATTTTAATTAATTAATTTTGTAAGTAATGGGTGCATAATACTGTTTTAATTAAAACTTTCCGATTTAAAATCATTTAAAATATTATTGCCAACATAATTAAGCCAGTGATAAAACAATTATTGTCAGTTTCATGGCGTGGTGTTGATATGATGACCTAATTTTATGTAAACAAACTTTTATACCAAATTACCCAGCCGAGAGCAATATTCGTTTTGCAATCCTTCATTTTTATTCTATCTTATGCAAGTGTGTTAAGATATTTTCTAATAATTGCAGATTTTGTTTTTGGTTTGTATAATTGAGAAAAATACATTTTTGCAATCAAATACTATACAATAAATGAAAATGTAGGGCCTAATGGCCTGAAAGGGCTCAAAAGGCAAAAGGGGCTGAAAAGACCGAATTGGCTGATGATTGAGCCGCTGATTGATTATAAAATGATGTGATAATGTATAAAACAGAATGAAATTATATGAAAATTATCAACGGGTTGTTTGGTTGCAGATCTATGTTCAAATTCAAAATTTATAGAAAGAAATAAATATGCAATTTCAAAATACATATGATTTGATTAGATTGCTTATCAATAGACTAGTTTTCCCGACACAATAATTACCTGTATAAAATTATCAGCGTAATCCAATTTACAATTATAAAAATCCAATTGATAATCAATTAATAAATAATTTATCAGCTATACTTTGCTTATTAATTTTAAAAAAATAAATAATGCCACTCCTATTTTTTCACCGAGCAAAAAATTATCTTATCACAACGAAAAATGTAGTCCAACATAATACATCATTAGACGTGATAGATTCGAAGAATAAAAGAATGTTCGGTTCAAACAATTTGTACATAGTATGGATTATTGCGCTTTCCGCATTCAGTTTCTTATTGATATTATTCATCATCTACCTAATATCAACGCATAATGATAAGATCCTTAAAGTGTATGTGCGAAACGATTTATTTATCATAAAGACGCGACGTAGGAAATATCAGACGCCAGTGAATAAAATCGTTAAAGTGCTGAATCAGGGTAAGAAGACTCAAATGGATTGTAAGCCAACGAAAAAACATCTTCCTCAACTGGAGCCAGCAATCTACCATGAGGTATAAGATACAGTAGCATCCATAGTATTATTTATCAAGTCGTCTTTTTTAATTGTAGCTTGATGAAACGTCCAAATTCAATCCGGACGACTACGACATGATCTGCCGCCCCAAAACATTTCACAATTATGATGTTATTAGGAACTCTGTAAAGTGATACTCGGCAACAAAACGAGACAGGGATGTCATACAATATTTGTGCAATTTATTATTTTAATTGCAATTGTTATTAATTTTATATTGTATTATTTACCAATACGTACAAAAGCAGTGTCGATTTTAAGTTAATGCGACTGAGATATAATGTAAAGTCCTTTACGAGATATTAATTAACATAAATTGTATTATACTTTCATGTTCATTATACATGATACATGATATACTGACACATTTATTATCATTTAATTTAGAATTGTATTGAGATAAAATTGAGTAGTACTTGCAGTAATAAAATTTTGTATTACAAATTAATCGAAATAAATTAATTAATCTTTTTATTGATATGTTAAAAATGTCAAAATCAGAAAAAACCTGCATACATTATTTAACTTGTCACGGCCAAAGAATGAATGACTAAAAACGAGAACCCTCATTGGTATAATTTGTAAATCAAACTTAAATCGGCTTTACACAAATTGTAGCGCGAAATCAGAATGTAACGAGGAGTTTCCCTGCTCATGCCTTACAAGACCTGAAATTGACATCTCATTTCAAATGAAATCTATTCATTGGTGAAATTGACACCAACCACTATTTAAACCTCTTCGGTGATCATCAGCTATTATTGCTTTGAGCTGACTTGGTATATTTAATGCCTCCAACGTTTATTACATCAGCACAAGAATGACAAATTGAAAAATACTTTAAACTTATTCTCTACCAGAAGCAGCCCGATGTACGCTAATGTGAATAGTTCCTGCAATTTGTCGCAATCAATGCGATATTTGACATTACTTGGTTTACCGATGAAGCATGGTATCATCTTTCCGGTGACGTGAACGATTAGAAAATTTTCGTGTGGTGCGCGGTGTCCCGTTCTCGAGTAATTGGTCCGACAAGTAGTTCCAGATGGCCTCTTCAAATTAACCTTACTTTCATGATTCATGATGGATCAGAACAATCACGAACTGTAACTAAACTGTATATCAAAAAGCAATATAGGTATATATGTCGATAAAGTTGCCTATCATAGGAATCAATTCATGCTTTTGTAATAAACGTAACTATTTTCTAACAAATCATTTCGCCCCATTGTTGATCGAAATGGCACATTACCCCAACATTAATAATTTTTTCTTCAATGTCATGACGATTTTGAATTTTAAAAAATTGATAATATATAAATGACCATTTCAAACCAAGCAGACTCAAAACGAGATTTTAAAATCTTTGATCCATTATACTTATAATGAAGTCAATTCGACACTAATTGAGTATCAAATGAGCATCAATTGAACATCAATTGACCACCAAACGAGCACCAGTGAGTACCAGTGAGCACCAACTGAGCACCAAATGAGCAGCAATTGAGCACCAAATGGGCACCAATTGAGCACCAAATGGGCACCAATTGAGCACCAAACGAGCACGAATTGAACACCAAATGAGCGCCGATTAAATACCAGTAAACACCACTGAACAATAGTGAGCATCAATTGAGCACCAATTGAGCACCAATTGATTACCAAATGAGCACTAGAAAGTACCAGTGAGCACTAGCAAGTACCATACACCCTTAATCCTGCTTACCTGTATTTCCTGTCCGTCTGTCCTGCTTTTGTCCTAAATGGTAGTCAATATTAAAATAATTTATAATAGGGTCTCATTAGGGTTTTAGACACTACATGTGAATGTTAACTTTGAAGTTATTTTGAAAATAATCTCAATAATACTTTAATACGTGGCATTGTCCAGATTATTTCCGTTTCAAGATGGACAGATTTATGGCATTCATGAAGTTGCAGACGGACTGTACGTAAATCTGGTACACTCAGTATACTAAGTAATTTCTATCATAAGTTTTTTGTAGTTATTCCAGTTGCGCTATGTAAAATTTCAACTAGACACAGAAAACAATACAATAATTAATCGTCTTTGAGTTCAGTTTCTGCGGAAAAGATAATGAACAATAACAGAGGATAAAAATAAAATTTTACAATTATCATAAAAAAACTTGCTTGAAATTCGATATAACATTAATTTCCCAGAAGTATCAAAATTCTTTATTCGTTATCAATTACTCGGTATTTAAATATAAATAAGTTTCATTCGGATTGATATTACAGGTAAAAATGTTTGCTTAAGCGTGAAATTTCAAACCGCAATGTTATGAAAACAGCTTCGGCTCATATACGGGTAGCTTAATACTTTTCTGATTAATTAAATATAAATAATAATTCCACTTCTCTGTGTCGTTTATTCAGGTGAATTATCTTATCGCAAATAAAAAATGCAGCGCAACATTGGCAGTCGTGATTCGTTTAAAGAATAGAAATGGTCTGCTCAAATAATTTCTATATCTTTTTAATTGTGCTGCCAATATTCACCTTCTGTCTAATATCATTAATAATCTACGTGCTTCATATGTGCATTACAAAACCGCGCCGCAAAAAGTTTCAAGCACCTGTAAAAGGAACTATTAGAAAGATCAAAAAACATTATCGCAACCGATTCTCTGATTCTCGTTTAGAATCCGCAACTTTACAAGAGGTATTTTAAATAAAACTTCTATTTTTGTAAAGAATCATGAAAGTTTCAGCTACAATTTAAGTCAACAATTTGATCTATTTATCGTGAAAATGACTTAAATTGCAGCCGAAATGTTGATTGGTTTTTACAAAAAAGATGAAGATGTGAGACTCAAAATTATTTTGGTCAACATAATTTTACATGCTTAATTATTTTATGTACAGGTGGATGAAACATCCGACTTCAATCCAGATGACTACGAAACGATTTGCTACCTAAAAAAATTTGAAAATCATGATATGGTTACAAACACAGCCAAATCATACTCACCATCAAAGGAATAGAGGATTATTAAATCATATTCGTGTAATTGATTTTATTAATTGTAATTATTATTATTTTTAAATTGCATTATTAACCAACAAGCTTACATGTAAGCAAACATGTACAAAAACGGTGCCAATTTTAAGTCACTTTATTAAAATAGCAAACAATCAATGACTGACATCATTATTGCTGGTTTAAGATATAAACAATTGACATTTTTGAGATTATTTGTTCGTTGTTGTTTATGAAAGATATAAATAACCTCCAAAATTGATGGCAGCTAACTGACATTACCAAAAATAATTAAAAATTAAAACTCTGCTTAAAAGCAAGTTTATGCGTCATTATATCTTAAATCAGCATTTAGTTAATTTTGTACATTTTAGAGATATGTTTTTGTTTAAAATGTTGCTTGTATTATCGTTAATTAATAAAAAACAAACTTAAAATGAGCACCGTTTGTTAACAATTATTCGTTATGAATCATTTTTGTTCTTTTTGTCCTTAAAAATGTTATATTTTGTTAGCACTAAAGCATAAACTTAGATACCGCAGTCTTTATTTCGTACAAAAAATGAATTATTAATGAAAGCCTACAAAATAATTAACAATAATCTCTTACAGCACAAATGAAAAAGCTTCATCTAATGTATTATATATAAACTGCGTATACTATGTTAAACTATCATTTAATAAAATTTTACAGTGTACAATTGTTAATGTATGTTTTGTTGTTACTTTTGTACATTTTTTCTTTATCATTATATTATCAATGGACATTATTTAATTATGTTTAATTCAATTTAAAAAAATATTGCGTCGCGCATTTTTTATGTAAAACAATTTCTTCATTTATCAAGTGAGTCGAAATGTAACAATATTATTTTTTTGCAAAAAAATTGATTAAAAAATAAGTTTTATCTTGAATCTTCTTATATACACATTAATTCATTGTAACAATTAATTACATGCACGTCTTTAATTATTGTTCTTGAATCATTTTTTTATTCAACATTTACAAAAAAATGTACGCACAATGAAATTCTACATTGTTTTCATTTTCTACGTTTGGGTGCATGTAATCGTTTTTTTTTTCATTTCAACAATTTATTGCTTAGTTTTTTTAGATGAAAGTTAAGTGATTAAGTTCTTTATACATTTTGATTTGTTGCTGAAATCTAAATTGTGAAAATAAATCGACTTTACATTTATTTGAGATGATAACTGCTTAACATGCTTACATTCTATAGATAGACGTTGTATAATAACATTTGGCCAGAATATAATAGTAAAATTTGAACAATCAGCATTGATTTTTTGGTAATTTGGAATATCAAAACTTATAAGTTAGACTTAGTGGTGGTAAAAGTTCACCGAAAAACTGTAATTGTTTATAAAAACGTGGATTTATTACAAATATCTAATTACTTGACACGCTAGATGTAGTTATATAGTATACATTTATGCCCATTATCTTCACAATTCATCTTTCAGCATTAACCTCTATCATTAGGCCAGATTTGAAACGAAATAAATAATTTGCGACGATCTAGAAATTCTGCAATCATCCGATTCCTAATTCTAGTCTCTAAACGAAAATGAATAATTAATTCGTAATCCTTACCATCTAAATTACATCATCAAGAACGTTTATTTTTTTTATTTATCTCTCAGCTAATCTCATTGTTTCGTGAATTATTTACGCATTGTGTGTGGGTGTGTATTATTAACATCACTAAACTCCTACAGTCTTCATAAGTGGATGGCAGCACAATCTTTAAATCGTCTTCAATTTGTATGAAAAATAAAATAAATATTTATAATGAAGCACTTTGTCAAAGCAATTACATCTTACCATTAATTATGTACTTCTAATGAGAAAATACCTTAACATTATGCTTATAATCTAACTATAAAAGATGTACATTACTATCAATTAATTAAAGAGGGTTTTGGTTTATACATAAATGACTAAGTTGTTATCGCAACCAACTTTCATCAGAATTCATTTCGGTTGTTGTAACAACACTAGGATGAGGAGCCGCTTTGATTATTTCTGGCCGGTGCATGCCGTAAGTCTTCTAATTGTATCAACTGATAATGAAAACAAAAATATGAATGGTTATCTGTGTGTGACATGTTGCGTGGGAAATGAATTGAAACTTACTTTTTCAATAGGTATGCATGACAATTCACCGCCGCCGCATTGTGGCGGAGGTGGTTGTGGTGCGGTGGGTGTAACAGGTGGTTTGTTCGGTTTTTCAGCCGCTTCGCGCGCGCGTCGCTCTTTCAACTTGAGCGAAAAGATCGCCACTGATCGGGCACGCTTAATTAAGCTCTGTTTGACGCGCGTCTTTTTCGCCGCCAACTCTTCGGCAGCAACTAAATGGAATAAAATACAATTTCACATTACAGTAATTACAATTTGATACTATTTGTACCTCTAGCTGCTTCATCGGCCGCTTCTTGGCTGGAAACGCTCTTCGCACTATCGTTCAACGTCGCATCGGTGGTAACCGGCTTCACTTCGGTCTTAGGCTTTGCGGCGATTGTTGAAACGCTTGCAGCGCCAGATGGTGAGCGAGGCCGTGGTGGCCAAACCGGACTGCTTTTCAACAAATCAGAATCCGAACTCGAAGCATCCTAAATAGCAATAATAATTTAATAAAAAAATTCCTACATATATTCACTAAAAAACCAATATACTAGAGATTTATCAAAAATTTACTTTTAAACTTGTATTAAGCTTCTTTTAGGTAACAACGAATTAAACTTCATGATTTTTATTATACCAATATTTTTTTTTCAGGTGGATATTCGATTTTCGCTATTTGCAAGTATCAATAAGTACAACTGTTTATGATAAAATGATATCAGATGATATCAATCTAGTTGAAATGTACACCAAATGAAACAAACTTTAATACTTTTCATTCTTATTCCCAACAAATGTTAGCAGTATTATTTAGTGAAACTCATAAACTGAAAATAGTGAATTTAAACCGAATGATTTCTGTTCACCGTTCATATATGTTAATTCAAAAATAAATTGAATTTCACAAATTTGATTTATATTGACTTCAGTTTCGACTTCCATCTTTTACATTTTGAAAATGACAAAAGTAGAAATGCAAGTCAGTATAAAGCAAATTTCAAAAACAAAAACCATACACTTCAATTTATTATTACCAATTTCTTACTTAAAAATATTAAATTTAATTGGAAAAAACTCATATAGTATTGTATATTTAAGTTTTTTAATGAAATTGATAATTAAATCATACGCCGCTCAATTTCGGTGTAATACAATCCGTGCTGCGATGTATATCACTTTCCTCCTTGAGCTTCTTAGCCCATTCCGCGCCACCAGTCGGCCCGATCGTCAAGTGATGGCCGCCCTCACTCTCACTCGGCACCCAGTCCTTTGATTTGCGCGGCTTAAATGGCGGTATCTGTTGAATACTGTGCGGCGAGATAGAAATCGTCGACTTGTGTGACTTATCCGGAGCAGGTGATGTGGGCGTCGGTATCGAAGAAATGCTACTCGACGAGCCCTTCTTCTTACCCGCCTCCGAATCGCTACTCTCGCTCTTCTTCTTCGCAAGCATCACGTCCGCCTTGCAGCTTTCCAGCTGCTGTTGCTGCTGTTGTTGTTGCTGCTGGGCAGTAACCAGTGAGTGGCTAGGGGAGACAGAAAATCTAAAAGTGTGCATTAAAGTACACAGCTACACAATC
The DNA here is from genome assembly GCA_030264715.1 of Adinopsis sp. GC000173. NCBI lineage: Eukaryota > Metazoa > Arthropoda > Insecta > Coleoptera > Staphylinidae > Adinopsis > Adinopsis sp. GC000173. The sequence goes on from JARJDW010020621.1 coordinate 30,472, forward strand.
TATACTATACTAAACACTTACCTGCCAATCAATTTGGATGAAATATCCTCGGGCGATGGGGTGGCGGTGGCTAACCGGCTGGCCTCCCTGCGCGCCCACTCGATCTTTGCCATTTCGGTCGCCAGCCAGCCGGGTATATCGGGAATTGCGCACGTGATGATGAAACGTATGCAGAGCATGATATGTTCCAATGCGACAATCAACAAGATCGTTTGCGTGGCGGTCATATCAGGGAACATGCGATGCACTTGACCAGATAAACCAATCAGTGCGCAATTCACCAACACTGCAATGATGCTCATATATTCCATACAATGCTACAAAAATAACACAAGTTTAATAAAAAAGAAACAACAAACTACATAAAAAAGTGGAATAGTTTGAAGCTGGGCAAGAAGAAATTTGGATTGATTGAATAATACATGAAATTCTATACAGCAGCGCTTGGCATACACCAATTTTTCTTGGCTTATCAAATCAAAGTGGGTTTTCTGACGCTTGCTGAATATGAAAATCGATTCATGGATTCAAACTTGATTAAAATCAAGCAATCAGCAATGATGTTTAAAGTATTTCACGCTTTATTTCACAAACATTTAAATTAGCTATATTGATTTTAAAAACTGATAGAGTTTATCTTTCCACATTTAGCAAACGATTTGGTTAATTTGTGTGGTTTGTAAAGATCAAAGTTGGAAAGCCAATTAATTTTAGTTTATCTTAAAAGTGAATCAATTTAGGGGAAATATTATATTTCAACAACAAATACAAACATTCGAATATGTATTTTGAACTGAAAAAGAAGAGAGATTGTAATGAAATAAATAATAAATTACCTGCCAGGTTCCAATGTTTGGTACTCTTTGTCCGAAAGGTCTTTGACAAACATAAGCTAATTTAAATGCATCGCTTCGTATTTCAATCATATTATTAAACATAGCACAGATAGCAGCTGGTGGAAAAGCGGAAGAGAATAGTATAACATATCCAAGTTGTATAGTCATTTCCAGGTGTTCAGAAAATGTGCCATCATACTAGAAAAATTAATCAAAATAAGATTGAGTAATAATCAATGAAAAAAATAAAAGTTCAACTAATATGTATAGGTAGTAGGTAGTAGGTGGATTATTTCATATTTATAATAAATTTGCAACGCATCAAATTTGCTACATTAATTTTAAACTACATCTGTTCCACAATAAACAAGTATGTATGTACTATATATGTACTTAGTGTTGCGAATAATAATGCAGTACACATTAACAAACATTTTGGCACAATAATGCATTGATTAAACTTCGTTCCTGTGATAAGTTGCTAACTTCTGAATAGCAATAGATGAACAACTGCATTTTGACGTAACCATTAACCATTTAATGTGAAACAAAAAGTAGTGTCTTAAAAGCTTGGCGCGTTTTCATATAGCATGCAAAAGTTCATCAAAATAGAGCAAGAAAGCTATTGAAGGCATCCCAATATATACAAACAAGAACAATATAAATACAATTGATAATAAAATGAAAGTAAAAGTGCGCACGCTTTTCTCTAATCATTGTTATTATTATTATTGGGATGTATTTGTTTATTCATCGCTAACCAAATTTGCACGTACCAATCGGCCCAACTGAGCGACATTTTTGAGTATGAAGGTATTCAACATATTCAAATGAAACAAAGAAAAAACAAACATCGATTGAAAAATTAAACATCGACAATATTTCACATTATATCATTATATATAAATCAACAACAACGTTTAAATAGAAACTGAGAGGATCGACTAGAAACGCAATTGCTTACTTTATATAGGGAGCTTTCCAATTCCGCCTGGCTCATGCTTCGCTTATCAGTAGGTGAATCTTTCGATCCGGCATCGCTGCCCGCCGTCGAGGGCCGGCTCGTTGTTGCATCATTTTCGGCCGCCGGTGCCGCTTGATTCGGTTGCGGTTCGCCGGGCGGCGGTCGATGCGCGGTCGGACTCAATGCGCCCCATAAATCAAAGCTGATCTTCGCCAATTTCATATGTTCTAAGATGTATGGAAGCGCTGATTCTTTGAAATTGCCGATCACTTGGCGCGAGATTAGTAGCGCTGCCAATTGCTACAAGAATGTAATACATCAATAATCTGATTAGAAACAAGTGTACGACAAAACAAAAACGCATTTTCATTCTTCTATCTTCCAATTAATTTAGTACAAATTTGACATCATTCCAAGACCAGCATTGAGGGAAATGTAATTTAATTCAATAAAAATTATAGGGTCATTTTTTATTCAAAAACTGAATTACTAGTTAATATTAGATTGGTGCATAATAATCCCACGTTAATGAGCAAGCGGTTTTACTTTTTACTACTTTTTTATCCTCACATTCAACATGTTACGCTCTACCACTTCGAAAATAAAAGGACAACGTGCACTCATTTTATGTTTTTAAACTTTTTGGGAAATAAAATTAATATCCGGTTCAAATCAGATTCCGGGGGCAAAACAAGAATAAGTCCGCAATCATTTTTTCAATTTAGTCTTTCTCACATGAGCATAGGCATTAGAAAGCCAACACGGAACTGATAAAAATTGAGACAATTAAGTTGCAATTACTACTAAATTTTTGCTATCCTCCCCTAATTTAGTAGATACCTGGTCTACTTGTCAAGATGAAGACACCATTATAATTTTCGTTACGCATTTACTGACGAATATGAAGATAAATAAACGAAATAAGAATTTCAAAAATAGGCAGTAAGTATTTAAGTACATTTTAAAAAACGACGGATGATTATGCAGCAAGCTAATATCTAGGGTTTATCCAAATTCGACCGACAACGTTTGGGAATAATAATGGATAGCATAAAATTCAACAATTACTTTAAAACATAGAACAAATCACGTTTAAATGATAAAAATCGTAAAAATAAGCTATGAGTTCAACAAAAATGGCTTGGATGTATTTTTTGGCAGTTTTTGTTGCTCCTTCAATACAAATCATTGCAATTTTAGTTGTCTACAGCTACGTTAATTCGTAACACCAGGTTTCATAGTGATTAAATTAAGGAATTTTGTTGCTTCGTCGTGGTAAATCATTATTTTAAATTCAAAAAATGAAGGGTTGAAATAAAATGCTTTTTAAGTTTCATTATTAACACATAATATATTTCTTAACGCGTTGCGACTAATTTTGTTCTGATGATGACTCAATAGTTAAACGTGTTAAAAAATATATGTTATATGGTGTAGTGAACCCTACCAAGCGATTTACTTTAACCCCTAATTTTTTGAATTTATAGTGATTCTTAAAGTTCAAATTACTTTCTATCATCCCCAAGCATTGTTGGAAACACCCGGTATTGCTTTCTTGATTATCTCTGCGCTTTTAAACATCTTGTAAAATAATTGCAACTAACCATCGAAAGATTAAAAATAAAAAAGCAGTATAATATTTCTAAAGATAAGTTTTATATATAATTAATTGCATTTTAGTTAATACTTTAATCGCATAGAAAGATTGAGTAGATGTTCTAAGTACTTCAGTCAATTGATTACTAAAACCAAACTGATTCTTAGATTTTAGCAGCGCAATATCAAAAGAGAATGTATGTTTTTAAATACTACTCTTAATATAGCAAGGTAATTTTAACTATTTTTCATTTATAAAATTTTGATTGCCTATGCGTTTTTAAACATCTTGCAAAAATAATTGCAGTCGAAGGACTTAAAATAGATGCGCAATACAACACTTTTAGCAATAAGTATCATATGCTATTAGTTGCATTTTAGTTAATACTTTAATCGCATGGAAAGGTTGAATAGATGTTCTAAGTACCTCAGCGAATTGATTACTAAAACAAAACTTGCTTCTTAGATTTTAGCAGCGCAATATCAAAAGAGAACACAGCGAAATAGCTTTAATAATATTCATTGCACTATAATACTCAATTATATTTCTAATAAAAATGCATGTTTTTAATTACTTCTGTTAATATTGCAATTTTTCATTTATAAAATTTTGATTACCTACACGTTTTTAAACATCTTGCAAAAATAATTGCAACCAGCTATCGAAGGACTTAGAATAGAAACGTAATACAACACTTTAATCGCATAGAAAGGTTGGATAGATGTTCGAAGTACCTTAGCCAGTTGATTGTTTAAACAAATCTTGTTTCTACCAGAAGCGAATACAGCGAATTCACTTTAATAATATTCATTGCACAATAATACTCAATTCCATTTCAAATAAAAATGCATGTTTTTAAATCCCTCCGTTTTATATTGCAAGGTATTGTAATTTTGAACATTTTTCATTAATAAAATTTTTTAATAAGACGAATGCTTTGTAAATAATATCCGAGATTGTATAATTGAGAAAGCTTGTTCGTACCGAATCGTAATTAAATTACATTCCCTGTTGATTTCCATATAAATTTTAATAATAAATGTTGGCATTTTCGCGTTGCAGCCACCGTTATCTATCGATTTTTTGTCATCAAATCATTAAAGAAACAATGCGAAATTTTCTTTAAAAAAAAGTTAGTGAAAACACTTTTTTCTCTCTTTTGTCGCACACTCGGCCGCCTTTTCTCGCTAAAAATAACTTACTTCTTTCAATCGTGCCTGATCTTGCAGATAAAATGCGATATAAAATAGCGATAAGAATGAGTTTATGAACTGAAACTGAAAGAACAAATTAAGATATTAATAACCAGCATGTGGTGCTCCGTCGCATAGACAAACAACGTCAGATATCAAATACACACACAACAAATAATGATCTAATTTGTAGTAATTAGAGTAACCGAAAAAACGCATGCATAGTTAGAAGTACGTACATGATTATTATATATTAATAAAAGCATACTACAATAATATCTGTTTTTGGGGCCGTTTCCCCTTCAAACAACGTAGAAAAGCATCATTAGTTTTGATTATTTACAAATCGTTATTGTGCATTATTTATTATCACATAATATACAAATTTATATATTTACAATGAAGGTAGTGTACTACAAAACGATATACTTTGGATGATGCTTTTACGTTGCTGGATTTCATTACAGTGTATTAGAGAAATTACACACACAATCGAGGCAATTTCATTAGTGAAATGAACGCGTAATTAGTACTCAAATTCTATAGCAAAAATGATATATAAAATAAACACTCCCTCCGCTCTCAATATTACTTTTTACTATTTTGATTCGACAACAAATTTCTAATCGACTGTGAAAAATCTATGTTCCTGTTTTTGCCATAAAATTGCAAATATAGCAACAATAAATTTCGATTTGTTCGTTTACATATAAATATATTCAATTTAATAATGCGCAATATAATATGGAAATGTTACTTTGTTTAGAATTGGAAATTTTAAAACAAATCCGTTTCTTGTATTCTATCATTATATAACTTTTTTACACACATAACACACATACAGAGCGTATTTATTGTCTGTGGAAACAAAAATAATTACTTAAATATTTCACTCGGTTGGCGAACGCGCACACTACAATGCGCTATATACATATAGATATACAAAAAACTTCTTCCACAACTCTCGTAAATAATCGTACGTGTCTATTTTTTCCAAATCCGAACCATTAATAATAATGTTAAACATTTTTTACATCAAAGTAATGTCAACCGGCGAAATTAATGTTGATCAAAGCAGGCCATATATCAATTTCGTTTATTGTCTTCCTTTTTACTGTAGCTGTAGGCCTACTTTCAATCAAACAAAATGGATGGATCGATAAAGCCGAGTAAGTAGTAGACAAGCAAATGTGCAATAATAATAGTAGGTACAGTAATGTTTGACAGGCGATAAAAATTGTTGAGGTATTGTCGCGTGGAAATATCGAATTAGGGTGATGTAAAATTATCTGCGAATAAAATAATACCGATAATTTGCTTATTTTTTAAGTATTACAAATTCTATTCATCGAAAAAGAATAATTTCGTTTCCTATTTTGCATTTGAAGCGGGTAAGCCATTCTGTTTTTCGCTAATTTTCGTCAAACGCCAAAAAGCTTGCAAAGATCGCAAGATTATGCTTAGCATTATTTGATTCGGATTGGTAAAGTATAAAATGTTAAGAGTCAGTATAATTTTTAATTTGAATTTCATTATCTATCAGAACAAGAGTTTTAAGCAAAAAAGGTAAATGAAGTGACATTGTTCAATGTATGTACAAAAAAAAATAATCGCTGTGTTCGAATTGAAAACTTTTTGTACAATAATCATGGGAGCTTCAGGTATATACGCTGAATTCAATAGTGCAAACCCTTTTTTAACGTTGGCTTTTCGAGATATGCCACGTGAAAAACTCAACACAAAAAAAGGTCTTTTGTCAGTTTATATTTGTGTAACAGCTAGAAAGGATGGAGATGTACAGCTTAAATAAAAGGGCAACAGTTTAACAAATAAATGAGAGTAGAATAATTTAGATAAACGCACAAAATATAAAATAAGTAAAAAATATGACGGTTAAAACAGCGGCAGTATAAATAAAACCTGACAGTTCGAACAAATAAATAAGAGCGAGACATTGTAAAAAATGCGCCAGATTTCAAATAACTAAAATCGTGGCAATTTAAATAAATTCGCGATAGTTTAACGAATAAATAAGAAGAGCAATAATTTAAATAAATTCAAAAAATTTTACATAAATAGATAAAAACGCGATAGTTGGAATAAAAATGCAACAATGACAGTATAAATAAAGACAATTTAGTTAGAAAAATGTGGTGCTAGAGTTTGAAAAATAAAAACGCAACAATTTAAATAAATGCGCAAAATTTTAAATAAATAAATAAAAATGCGACGGTTGAAATAAAAATGCAACAGTTAAATATACACGCGACAGTTTAAACAAATAAATAAGAGCGAGACGATTGAAAAAAATACGCCCGAGTGTAAATGAATAAAAACACGACAATTTAAATAAATGCGAGATAGTTTAACGAATAAATAAGAAGAGCAATAATTTAAATAAATAAAAGAAAAACGCGACAGTTGGAATAAAAATGCAACAATTGAATATACGCGTGACAGTATAAATAAAACCATAACTGTTTAAACAAATAAATAAGACGAAGACAATTTAGAAAAATGTGCTGCTAGAGTTTGAATAAATAAAAACGCAACAATTTAAATAAATGCGCAAGATTTTAAATAAATAAATAAAAATGCAACAGTTAAATATACACGCGACAGTTTAAACAAATAAATAAAAGCGACACGATTCAAATAAAAACACAACAAATGAGCGGCAGTTCAAATACGTCTACAATGTCACAGAACAGCTTGAAGTTGCGCCACTTCATCAAATTTTTCAGACAAAATCTGATAGTTTTATTAAAATTCAATATAAAAGCGATTTTTTATTAATTATGTAAGAACGCAGATAAATATTTGATTTTTTTTCTGTAACAAAAAGTATCAAAACAACAGAAACGTGTAATTGGAAAAAATCGATGTATCGAAGTTGCCATGCTTTGTTTATACATTACCATGGAGCAATTTGCTATAAAATTCGAATAAATTAATGTTTTATCAATTCTCGGTGGTAAAGCCTTACTTTATATAGTACCGTTGCGATTAAAGTGCTACTTTATCCACTTATTTTGTATCAATAAAAGTACACTTTAACCTTAGTTACAGAAAGAGCAACGATAAATTACTTTTTTAATGGGAAAACTTTCGCTACAATCTTTCTTGGTCTTGACAAATAGCAGATGCCAAACAAGTATTATTTCATAATTCAATTAATTCGCTAATCACTTTATAAAATTTTCCACAAATAGTTAAAAGACATTACAATATTAATTTGAATCCAATAAATAATGTTTGAGACTTTTGTTTACTGGGCATTGAGAGTAATAAGAAATGATTTTGCTATAGAATTTGCAAGTGTGCTTGACGTGCCAAATCACCAATTTGCAAATTGTCTCATACGGAAAGAAAACATCGAACAAATGGAATCAATGAAAAATACAAACCAACGCCACTTTGCCGATGAGGTGGTTCTCATACTTGGTTTCAAGCCTGTAGTTCTCTGGCAGCGTGAGAAAAACACGCCACAGGTTAAACAAATTCTACTAATCTATACAATTAATCAACAACAACATCAACATCAAGAAAACCATTTCGCTTCCTCAAATAATTAATGAATTTAATCGTATTATTATCATCATCATAGTATCTATACAAGAATTTCGGTCGTCAAATCAATAATAAATAGATAGTTGATGATTAGTTTTGGTGGATAATAAGCAAATTTCTCACAAAAATAGGAAATTAATATATAGTTTGTAGATAGGGGGCGACCTACGTACGCTGAACAATACTAATAATACAAAAATCAATCAAGTAATTAATTTAAAAAAAAACCTATCGTTTGGCTAATAAGTTGTAGTCGTATTTTTATTTCACATTGTATTTACATATTATGTAGTTTTAAAAGTATATTTTTATTTATAACGCGAGTAATTTATTATTTCAGTATTTATTAATTGCAGTTGGAAAATATTTTCAGTCCTTTACTCACTACTGGTATTTCTTTCGAAAAATTTTTTATTACTTTTTTACTTAAAGAAGAATGTGGGTATAATAACGTTTTAGTCGATATACGAGTACAATAGCAAATAAATATCTATTGTGTTGCAGACTATGATTGTATCTAAACATCTGTGTCGTGTTTAAGTAGACATAGAGTGCAATGGATAAAAAAGATGATAAAGTCAACGTAACTTAGCATTATAAAAGCATCGAAACTGCTCGATATTTGAACCAATTTCAAATTACGTTCAACATTTAACGCAGAATTAATTGCATAGTTGCAAGAATTCTTGAAGTTGAGATCCGGCGATTTCTACCGCTAAGGTATTGCAAATTTTCTTGAACATTTCAACAAAGTTCTATATTATTGATTTTGATTTCTAAGTTGTTTTTTTTTGTAAAAAATAAATCGTGTATGCATAATTTAATCGTGATAACAGCTATCGGTGAGAGATGTATGAAAAAACTATACAAGCATTTTGCATCATCATCATAAAATTCAAATGTATAATATATTTCAAATGTTCATCATGTTCAATTATAATTTTACAAAAATATATGTTTAACACGATGACGGACACAAAAAATTCTGAAAGCTCAAGATTTGACACAATTTTATTTTTTGCAAATATTTATAGAAATAGCGTTAGAATTAAAAATATCAATATACAATTAAATTATTCCAATAATTAAGTGAAAACTGTTAGATAAAATGTTTCATTTATGCAATATGAATGTGGTTGTAGTACAACTTCATAAGGTGGAACAATATATTTTAATACAGTGTTAAAAGAATAAGTCGGCGGTTGAAGCCGTCTTGTCGTAGTACGGACTGGAAAGCACGAAATGAAAATTTGGATGACGGCTATAGCCGCTTATTAGCCCGTCAATGTGCTAATAAATCAATAATAAAGCAAACATATATCAATAGTATTATTTCGATAATTAATAAATACATATTGATAAAACTTTTTGAATAAAAATAAATAACTTTGACTTATTAGCCAACAAACTTGTTAAATAAATTATACAAAAAATGATGTAGATACAATGTAATATTGGATTATTCACTTCTAAACCTACTAATAGTTCATTTTTGGATTATTTCTTATTTTCAGTGTACGTGTGTCGCCCTATACCAAAAATAATGGAATAAATGATCAAGAAGAGTAAATAGAGAATTAGAAAGCTAGTCAGGCAATAATTATCAATAATATAAATAATTATTCATTCTAATAGTTAGCTGTACAAGCATCTCACCTAAATAAGTAATTATAAACCTATTGTATTTATAATAAATAAACGAAACGAAATTCCAAAAATACCAAAAAAAATTCTTTACACATTGTGAGCGAAAAATAGATGATTACACTCACCTTTATCGTTCAGCCATAACGCAATTTTGAAGTACGCTTCATCCATTAGCGTAATAACAACGGCGAGCATCACCTTCGGTACATAGCCCAACCATATTGGAAAACCGCGCTGGATTAATTGATTATCCCACCAATCCTGGCAACAAAAGAACGGATTTCTACAATAATAGTTAGCAACTCATTAAAATCCATTCCACCCGCAATGTTTTCGCTCTCGGTTCAAAATACAACACACGGTACGCATTTTTTGTTTTAGTTTCAAACATTGATGTCGAACGACTTTCGCATGATGGGCACGTATTGTTTCAGCTTGGCAAATATGAAATTGTGTGCCAACAGTGAATTTTTCTATCACAACTGAACGATTTCAATAAGAAGTTGTGTTTCAAATTTGTACATACAACAACGTGATGTTGTATTGTGTGTATTTGTGTTTGGATAGCTTCAAAATTATTACTATTGTAACAGATATAACTTTATTTTTGTTCTGAATGTCGCCGATTCTATTCACTAAGTTGAAATGATCATTAGCTATTATTTTAAATTAAATAAGCTCTTAAAAGATTGAAAAGTTTTATTGAAATCAGTTGACCTATTTCCGCACAACATGCAAACAAAAAGCGTAAGGAGAGAACGTTATTGTATGTGTACACTGAAGCGCACCAATATTTTCGTTCACTCCAATTTAATTTCACTAATTTTCGAAATATTTTTTGATTTTGTCGATGGCAAAACTGTAAATATCATCAACAAATATCTTTTTTTTTTAATTTTAAATATGCAAGACTACCCGTCGCTGGAAGAGCTTTGAACTTTTTACTTTGACCTTATTTTATAAAAAAGAAATTTAGTCATTATTTTCACAAAGATTGAAGTATGTGATATAAATACATATATTCATTAATATACAGGGGATAAATTATAGTGACTTAAACATAAAAATATGTTATGGCGATAAAACTTTTCAAACAGACCTTTTAAGAAACGTGCTTGTTACCTATCACCAGAAATGAATAAATGTATTTCACCCCATCGAGGAGTTGATACTATGAATTCATATTTACTCGTAATATATGCCCCCTCCAAAGTAAAATTAATGTTTCCTAGCGTGTTTTTTAGCGCTAGAGCTAAGTACCTAAAAAGTCTCTATTTCCTTTTCTTTGGGATATCCTGTGCTAGAAAAACTAATCAAGTCAGTGAACCAATACAGAACTAAAGTCGACTGCAGGACTTCACATCGAAGATATATTTTAATGAGCGTTTTTGTATTATTTAATCACACTTATCAATCAAATGTAAATATTTTTAATAACGTTCGATTGTTATCAAAAATCAATAGAATTGTACAGCATTGATTAAATTCTATACTTCGCAGTGTTTTTTTAAACCTAAAACACATACTATAGATACACCATATATCTAACAATAAATGCTGCCAAAATTTAAATTATATTCTAACAATATTATATTGCATAAACGTATGCGGAAAAATTTAGATATAAATGTTGTTATTTCCTCACCACTAGTCACATAAATATTGAACTGTACAAAGCACGTTTTTATGATTTTCCCTATACAGAGTATATTTTGTCATATTCAAATGATAATCATTTACTATCGTAGAATAGTAGGTGTTAAATATTATCCGGTAATGGGTCGTATTCTGCAAAAATCTATCATTTTATCGATATCGATAAATATTGGCTGAAAGGGCCAAATGGGCTGATAATTGGACTGATGATTGAGCTGATGATAGATTATAAAATGTTGTGACAATGTTGTGCCATTTTTATTTTTATTATAAACTAGCGTTTTCCAGCTTCGCCTAAAGGGCTGAAAGAGTCGAACGAACCTAATTTTAGCTGTCAATACTAGTATCATTACTACGAAAAAGGCTTAGCAACGATGGACATTTTATCGATATCGATAAATTTATCAGATTTTTACAGAATGCGAGCCAATATTGAGACACGAAGTGGGTTAAATAATTATTTTATAGATTTTTCTTTTCAATAACAAATTAAAATTTCATATTAAATAAAATAATGCATATCAATTATTAACGAAGATAACGGAGATTATATTTGATATACTTATAATTTATTTTTCAAATCAAATGATCGAATTTTCAATTTTTCTTGGAAAAATGCATCGGCCATAGATAAATACCTATGGAATAGCAATGTACAATCAATTTCTGACCATTTGATGCTATTTTTATTAATATAGCGTATGTTTTAAGAAAATTATGCGTAAAACAATTGTTTTGATAAAAAAATTGATAACAACACTAATAACAGTCCGATTGAGCTGAAAGTAGGCGGCCATATGAGATATGAGCATTTGAATTTGGCATTTTTTTTTTAAAACAGTGGCTGGAGAAACAGTGGGTAACTTCACAGCCGTTTTTTAAAAGATGCTTCTAGCATTAATAGTTACTGAGATATGAGCATTTGAATTTGGCATTTTTTTTTTAAAACAGTGGCTGGAGAAACAGTGGGTAACTTCACAGCCGTTAAGTTATATACCTTCTTTGTATATTGGATCACGACAAATTGTGCACTGATGATTTTTTTACAATAAATCACTAAATATTTTGCAATAATATATGAAGAACATCTTATTACTGCAATATTGCATTACACTGGTGATCTAGTCGATGTATCATTCTCTTATCAATATTAAACAGGTTTGAGATGTGCCGAAAATATTTGTGTTTGTTAGGAAGGTCGTTACAGTTGCGTTTGTTCCATTTAATTCTTCCGTTTTCTTACGTCTCAATGTAAATTTTATAGAAAACAACAAGTACCTAAATACGTGTATGTATAAATTAGTTGAACAGTTTTATAGTGGAAAATTAGCAATCGTATTAGTAAATCAAAAACTCTAACTAAACTATGCTTGCAAAAAAAATCGTGTAAAATAATTATCAACATCTTTATTATATGCATTAATTTTTGCATTTTTTTCATCATTATTTATTAATTTGGACTTGAAATTTCATGAAAAATCATGAATTTAAATATCTTAGCACCTGATTTCCGACGATTTTTAGTTTTTTCTCTTAAAACGCAAACAATTAACATTAATTATACAATAAACATTAAACTGTGCATTCATTGAATTAGCGCCACATTAATTTTCTTATTATTCATATCGGTACTGTAATATTTCCATCGTAAAAAACGGAAGGGCATGATTTCCGCTGTAGATTTATCGCAACATAACTCATCGCCAACATATTGCATCTGTATTTATACTTTTTTTCTGCTCGTCGCACACTTCGCGAAAGTTGCGCGTTCATCCTAATACAACTTATCAACGGATTAGAAGTTTTTATTAACGCACGAATGTATGTGGTGTGGTTTATCACACCACAAATAGATACAGGATGTTCAGTATTTTAGAGATAAAGAAAGAATATTGTTAGGATATATTATTTTTGTAATTCTATCAATTATTTTTTATTGTTTATTTATGAATTGGTTTGGTATATTTCATCCCTTTTATAGGAGTACACTCATGGCTTCCGAAGAGTGTTTTAGAAGATTTCACGGGTCTTAAGAACAAAGTAATGTAATTTCCTAAAACTACTACTACTTTTTAAGTCGAGTAAATGGTTGTGAACCTTAGTTTCGTATGAATCCATAGGTGCAAACATATGATATTTGATGTCTTGGATAAAAATTCCTTTTTATACAAGTTTAGTCAAAAATTGCTTGAAAATGTTTAAGAATCGCGTAATTTTTAGATTTAAAATCTTCCTTTTTATTGTATAAAAAATTATTATCAGCCAAGTTGTAATTTTACATCACTTTGTCTTTAACTCCCAATATAATTATGATTCCTAACCTATTCTACTATGTTTGTGCTCCAAGAAATTTTGAAACGCCCTATATATGTATATAATATCTGATGCGTTGCTTTATAATTTTGCGAAAAATACGCGCCTGAACAAAATGCAATATATCATAAAAGCTTTCATGGTCGCTTTGTGACTGGATATTCTCCACGATAAATTCAGGAAATGTCATGAAAAATTCAATTGCGCAGTCATTTTTTTCTTTTATTTTATTGCAATTCCTAGCAAATGCAATATAAATAAAAGCAATAGTATCGCTTTCTTAAATTAAACATTGGAAAGTAAAGGCTAGCCAGCCTGCCCGCAAACGCCCCCTGCTCCTCGTCCACCCATCGGATAAAAATGCAGTCAAATTTATGTCAATTTGCTTCGAGTGGATTTTATTTCAATAATTCGATCAAATTCAGCTTGATAGGTAATAGGGTAATGCTGTCAGACGACGAAGCCCCCATTAAATCAAATTAAAGGATAAACTTTTTTTCAGCACGTGGAAAATCGCATTGAAATTGCAATAAATGATGTCAAAGTTTAATTAAGTTAACCCAAACTAATACAACTTTTGTATCGTACTACGAAACATTCAACACTTCTTTCCAATAATAAAAGTAAATAACTAGTTCTACTTTCAGTATCAGAAATAAAAGCTTGTTGCAATTGTAAAAGTGCAACGAGAAACTTAAATCATAGATATATAAAGGATAAAGTAATTAAAATTTAAACCAAAACTTTTAACCATACAAAAAAAATTATACAAAAAGTTTCTAGCCTTTTTTAGTAATTTTTAGTGCAGCCCCAAATTATTTTTTAGCATCACCACGTCCCCATACTCCGAAAATTTTGGATGGATTTTTTTTGCGCAAAAAATTTTTGCGACTTTCTTCTTTGATTTTGGTATTCTCCATAAAAAATATTTAAAGATTTTCATTAAAAGTGATGCAAAATAGAGAAGAAGGTTCGTTCTACATAATTTTCCATCAAGTTTTATGAAAGTCGCTGAAAGATTTGATGGAAAATGCCAAAGATCAAAAAAAAATTGGAAGAAAGTCGCAAAAATTTCCACGCAAAGAAAAATCCATCAGATTTTCGGTTAAAATGGGACGTGGTAATGCTAAAAAATTATTTGAGGCTGCACTAAAAATTACTAAAAAAAAGGCTAGAAACTTTTACATATTGTAACAAATGCTTAAAAATATAACATCTATAAAATTTGAATACGCAATTTAAAGCGAGCACATTAAATATTTTTTTATTCAATTCTTGCATTTAATTGAAAATAATTGAATTCATTATTAAATCGTTGAAATTTTAGCATTTTAATTTGCAGCGAACGAAATATTATCGGCCGTTAAAAAATAACGAAATTAAACTCAATTTGCGAGAAAATTAAATCGCCGGCGTCAAATCGCGTCGTAGTAGTAGCAGAATTATTGCAACAGCGAGCAAAAAAGAATCGATTTTGCGAGCGATTTTGTCGTTCGCGCTTGATTAATTTACACAACGGGCAAAATGGAACGCGACAATCAGCGTTGGAAAACAAGACATTTTATGATTTAATCATTACAATAGCGCGACGCGAATCAGAGAATAAAAAAACAGCAACTTTTCCGCTTCGCCTCGTGCTTTGTTTTACATTTTACATGAGATGTGTTAATTATTGAACCTGAGCGAAATGTTTTTAGTTTGCAGGTCAGCAGTGCACAAGAGATTCTCGCGGGACGGCGGCACAAAAGTTTGGTGAGGAGAGAGCAAGGTCGTACCACACGGCTAATGCATTATTATTATTATTATGTGAGCGCTTAGAAAAAGCGGGCGAGTTTCAGGGTGGCGCAACAGATTTCGCATATCAAGTGGCAATTTTCATGCATCAACTTGGCTTTTATCTGGGTGGAAAGATTATCTATTTTAACTCGTGCGTTATTTGTTGGTTAAGCTTTAAACAGATTTTAGCGCAATAAGCCTTTTTCCACTAATTATTCCAACATACTGACAAACTTTCAGACAATGGAAACTTAATGAAGTGTTTTCTCGCAAATACTTATTTATTTTTTAATTTTAAATGAATTTAAAGATTTCTCAGTGTTTAAAAACTGTAAAAATATGCAACAACAAATAGCAACTTATTAACCACTTTTCATTTTTTATTCGAAAAAATAATATTTTTAAAATAATTCTAAACTTTAAGCAATATTTCTAATCCGATATAGGCAACATTCAAAACTAAACTCTAAATTAATTTTTCGCATTTGAATGCTATAGTTAACAATGCACATGCAAAAGATCTTTATAGATCATACAAGTGCCATAAACTGTAACTTTTACCACTTATTAATAATTAACTATCGGATTGTTCGTAAAGTAATTTTGTTTTTTCCCAACTAATGACTCAAGTGTACTTTTTCACAGTCAACTTTACATTTAATTCGCATAATTATTATATATTTTGCTAGCTGATGTAGTAAGGTCTATAGTTGAAAATTTGTTTGACTTTGTGAAATAGTTTATGTTGGGTGCTCTAGTACAGATGGAAGATCGAAAACAACATTTTCAGCATATTTTACTCTTTTATTAACAAAAAGGTAAAAATTCAATTCAAGCGAGTCAAAAATTATGTCATGTATTGACCGAATGACAATTTCAAAATTGGTTTGCAAAATTTCGTTCCGGCAACTTCGATGTTGAAGATGCACCACGTTCTGAAAGGCCCCGTTGAGGCCAATGAAGACAAAATAAAAACATCGATAGATGCAAACTGCCGAATAATAACTCGTGAGATTGCTGAGTTTATCGAATTCAACTCTACATAATCATTTGTAACGTTTTTGTTGGAAATTAAAACAAAATTACTTTCCGAACAATCCAATAATATGTATCACTCGGTATTTACTTCTATGCGTTGTAAAAATAGAAATTATAAAAAAGCGGAAACACGAGAACAGTCAACAGATAAAAAAATTAAAATTTACACGATAAGAACTATTTAAACACACTTTGCTGCAATAAAGATTAAAACCATTTATTATTAACAATAATAAAATAGTCAAGGTTTTATTATAACCCATAGTATTATATGTGCGCTCTGTCCGATTTAATAATATCAACGTTTTCGGTTTTAATTAATTATAAATTGGATACGCGGACAACGTAATTAATATCATACAAATTTAGCCACAATACATAATATTCGAAGAGATAATCATTTATTATGTAGCTAATTAATAATGTATTAAATTAT
>JARJDW010020625.1:0-16549 GCA_030264715.1 Adinopsis sp. GC000173
GTCAACTAGAGTAACCCCCCGTTGTGGGAGTTGTTAGTTAAAAAGAGGCACGCTTAGAATGGAACGCGGAGAGTAAAATTTTCAAGTTGAGGCCACTCTCCAAAAAAGTACCAAAAATGAAAATCAAGGTAAGCATTGGAAATATATATTACCGCATTGCTTTGAAAAAGGTGATAGTGCTACTTATACCGTAAATGAGATATTTATGGTTTATGGGAAATGTGTTACAAGTACTCAACCTTTAACTGTATCCAAACTTGGCCTACATCCAAAAAATTTTTAATATCCATTTGACGGGATTGAAAAGGGGTAATTTATTACGAGCTACTTGAACAAGTCAAACAATCAATTCAATAAAATACTGTTGCCAATTAGACAATCTGAAGCAAGCAATTACCTAACAAACGGCCAGAGTTAGCGAACAGACGAAGGGTGGTTTTCCATCACGATAACGCAAGGCCTCATGTAAGTCACAAATAAATTACTGTCATTTGATTGAATGAAAATGAAATGAAAGCGCACCTTGATCAATATCTGGCCAGCAAACCACAGATATTTTGGAAAGATGGCATTATGATGCTTCCGGAAAGGTGAAAAAAGGTAATTGATCAAAATGGATCATATATAATGCAATAAATTATTATATGACACAAATTTTGTTTATTTTTTCCTTTTTCATTAACACGGAATAAACTTGTGTGACAACCTTATAATAAAACAATTACATACCTTTATTTACAATCAAATAGTTATTGCTATGTGTTTGCTGTTTCTTGTCGGAATCGCAACCGCTCAGATCAATGTCGGATAATCGTCGGAATTCGATGAGATACTCCTCGTCGCTTTTCTCGGTGGTGGTGGTGGTGTTCGATTTCTTACGAATGATCTCGCCGCGATCATGATTCTCGCGCAAGATGCTGTCCAAGCTGGAGCTGGACGGCTGAAAGATGCTGTCGCCGATCGTTTTCGCATGCTCGCAACATATCTGCGACTTGTTCGCATAGAGTTCGGTGTGCGAATGCTTTGGCGTTTCGAGTATCGTCGGTAACGTATAGCTATGATTGATTTGAATAATATTTTTAAAATAGAGTGATCGTAAACTCTCCTTTTTCAAGGCGCCCCGTGTTAAATGTCGTTCGTCCTTTAATAAATCAGCCATAAATGTATCTACGTTGCAGTTTTGCTTATATGTATTTTCAATGATTGGATAGTTTTTCTTCGATTTTGCATATTGTTGAGCTGAATCTAATTTAAAATTTCCTTTTTGATGATTACCTTTAGCTGTTAACTCGTTCACATTACTTTTTGTCTTATTGGGTAGTGGGCAATTTTTTTGTAATTTATTCAACATATTACGCTTTGATTTTCTCTCCAACTTCTTCTCCAGCTTGCTTTCGATCGCCGATGCACTGTAGGTGCCAATCTGATCATCGAGCTTGTATCGACTGCCCGATCCGTCTCGTTTCGATCGCATGCTCGACTTGGTGCTGCCAATGACGAGCGGTGCACTCTTGATGCTAGAGGCTTGATCCAATTTTAATCGTAAATCGCGTCTCTTGTCTAGTTTCAATGTTCCTTTATTTGCTGTTGTTTTGAGTAGTACGTCACGTCTTTTATTTTCGCTTGATGGTTTGCTTTCGGTTACTGGTGCGCTGTAGATGCTTAATTTTGATTCATTTCGGCGCTTTTGCGGTCTGATATCGGCGACGGTGGTATTTATCTTGCTGAGATTTTCCGCCTTCGCCTCGCCCATCTGCCGCATCCGCACCATGCACGTACTGGATTTCTTAACGGGAATTCGCGTTGGCCGATCGCAATATTGTGGACGTATTGATGTCTTCGATATATTGTTGTCGCATGATTTCGAACTGGGTGAGCAAAGTACTCCTTTTGATATTTGATAAATAACTTTGAAATTATCAATTTTTAAACTAGATTCAGCTTGAGGGGCCATGGCTTGGTTTATTTTATTATTTGAGATAGATTAATTGAAATTTTTCGGAACGAATGACATCGTTGTGGTTTGACGTATTTTTTACTTGAATGTAATGTCAATTAACTGGAAACAATTAAAGAGCAAACTTTTTCATCGTTATAAAGACCGTGATAAGGTAACTGTCCAAATTTTGACATAAAATAAGCCTACTCGATAAATAACATTCATCATTTTTAAATTAGAAAGGCATAATAAAACTAACTGCGCATGCGCTATTTAAAAAATGCATTGTATTTCATAAATTGCACATACTAGAATGAAACATAGCAAACCGAATATACTGTTTGTATAAACTTCAATTATTATTTTATCTATAGAGGAGTGCTTTTTCGTTTGAGTCAGCAAAAATTCGGTGGGAAAACATTGATGTTTGCAACCAAAATATACGATTATGAAGCTTAACGACATCATCTTAAAAATGCATATTTCTTTATAAAATTAAATAAAAATACATTAAGTTGGAGATTTAATTTGGGAGTAGCATATACATATTATAATAATAAAGCCAACTTAACGGTTCCTTAATCTTCGGTTACATATATCGATGCTCCCCCCGTCTTGTTTTTTGCTGACCATTGCAAACGTACAAAGTTCTGTACACTCGTTTGATGATTTAAACCATTTAAACAGTGAAGTATAGTGAAATTAGATAAAGTGAGAAGTCATTGTAATGAAACTGATACTGCAAGAAAGTTAGCAAGAACAAATCTATTGATAAATGATAAATTATACTTCTTGGAACATACGTACATTTGCCAAGGGAAAAACTGCAAATCCTTTTTTATAATAAAATACGTAACCATAGCAACTTGTTAACATGTCAATTACAAGAGAAATAATTAATGAACCAGCTTCTCATCGTTATTAAGACCATGATAAGGTAATGGTTTAAATTTTCACATATAAAATGCCTACAGCTACACGATAAATGGTATTACCTTATTAGATTAGGAAGGCAAAATTAAATTAATTGCGCATGTGCAGTTCAGAAGATTTGATTCATTTTATATATTATGTAATTGCAGTAGTGCTAGTGCTAAATAACAAATCGAATGTGCTATTTTAAACAACTTTAATTGTAATCTATCGATACACTTATACGACATACAATTAAAGAATAGGCTTTTCATTTTCATCGTTATCCAGAAAATAATAAAGATAAGATAATAATTATAATTTAGACATACGGAGAAATTTACTATAATCAATTTGATAAAATTAGATTTAACCTCTTGTAAAATATATTACTAAAATTCGATATAAATGAATTGGATCTAGTGATGAGTCAGTAACAATGCAATGAGGATAGCAAAGAAGATTCAATCATTTGATGAAGTAAACCTGTTAGAAATTACATGCATTTACTAAAGCAAAAGTTTTTACAATAAAGTTCGTAATTATAACAATTTATCATTCAGAAAACAATTAAAGAACTAGTTTTCTAGCGGTGGTACGGCAATAACTGTCTAAATTACGACAAGATTTTATTTTCAGCCTACTACAATAGATTAGTTAATCAATTATATTTATATTAGAAATTTAGAAAGTTTCTGTAAATTTATGTTATACACTCTCAAGAGGTTATTAATCAAAATAATAAATTATATACTAACTTGGAAGAATTTAAGAAAATGGGATGAAGTCAGCAACAATCGCAATACACACAATGATGAAGTTGGCAAGGAGAATTCAATTGATGAAAGAGACCATATAGCTTCATACATTTACCAAAAGTACGTAATGTTAGTAAGAGGGTGGCAAAATAACTGTCCCTACTCTGACAAGTCTTCATTTTCAGCCTTCTAGATAAGTAGAAATCCATTTCAATCAATTAATTTTAGGTTAAAAATGCTTAATGTGTGCTTAGATTAAATTTAATTACAATCGACAGCTACATAATCCCAAGAAGAATTTAATCAAGTTGATAAATTAAGCAATAGCAAGCGGTGGAAATATATGCTACTAACTTCGAAGGATTTAAGGAAATTTGATAAAAATCCACCGCAATGACGTTTCAATTCACATTTTGTAGTGATGGAAGTCTAGTGAAAAATACGTAACGCACATATCGAAGCAAAAGACCTAAATCCTTCTTTCTTTATGACATTTTGCAAAACCACAATGTAAGTAACCATGGCAACTTGTTAACGTTCTGAAATTTCATTCACAAATCATTTCAAATTCTAGTCAAAAGCACACATCAATTCATCTCATCGTATCATGTTATAGTGTATCGTGTTAAAAATTTGCAATGTCTCGTAAAGTTAGCACCGGAAACGTTTCATCTCTTCATGGCGCACAGGCGGCCAACTTACAACAGCGCGCCACATCATTTCAATGTACAACGGACATTAACCTTAGTCAACTCAACACGGACGAAAGTATTAGCGACATCAGTACCAGCGTATGCGGCGGATGTTGTCCGAAGAAGAAAATAGGACGTGATAATCAATCAGAAGCAGGCAGTAGGCGAACGAGTAAGCGTGAGAGTGGACGAGTGAGTGGACGACAGAGTGGACGACAGAGCTGTCCAGGAGGGAATCAACTCGATGTGAAAAAGCAAGAGGAGTTGAGAAAGTACGAGCAGCTCAAACAGCTAGAGGACACCAAAAAGCAGGAGGAGTTTGACAAGTGGAAAGCCGCCATGTCGGCGGAGGAGGGGCGGCCGAAGTGTGGTGAATTTGAAGCTGAACAGCAGCAAGGTCCGGCATCTCCAAGGCCGCGACGATCCACGAGGCCGAAGGAGAAGAAGGACAAAGGCTTGATATGTATGATCTACGGCGATCACATTGTCCTCTGCATGCGCTAATTTCGTCCTATCCTTTTTTTCTTTCTCTTGTTGTTGTAGACATTGCGTGCAAGCACGATGCACTTCAATTGCAGGTCGCGTGCGCCTGCAATCCATCGAAACAACCGAGCGTGACGCATTCATTTGATGATATTCAGGAACTGCAGCAGCAGCAGCAGCAATATCCTATCAAGTCATCGCTGAAGAGCAATAATAGTGCGACGAGTGTGGGCGAGTTGGATGCGCGCGACCACCTTCGATCGATGGACAGCGATCGCCGTCTTTTATCGCGGGAGCGTTCAGCGTCACGTGCGAGAGACTCGGAGCGTTCGGCGTCACGTATGAGAGACTCGGAACGTTCGGCGTCGCATATAAGAGACTCGCGATTACGATCACAAGAAGCCACATGCACATGCGCAAAGAGGGCACGTGAATCAGATGGACGTGATTGGAATAACCGATCAGTGGATGATAGTGAGACTAAGTATTCCGGTATGTGCAACAACACATCAATTACATTTAAAATGATGCTAAATTTTATCGATTTTCCAGCATGTAAGTGCCAGCGCATTGGCGCTGATAATCTGGATGATGATGACGATGATGATAACAATGAGGATACAACACCAATGCCGCGCCATTATAGCAGCATCAAGAAGACGTCGATAGGCGGTGGTACTTCAGTGACAACCAAGGAACAGTACACGCTGATTGCATGTCCATCCCTAACGCAAAAGGCCACTTCGCCGATTCCACTAGACGGGCAGATTGTTTCCTGCGCCTGTAAGCAGCCGCCACCTCAACAAGAAGACCAACAGCAAGAACAAGAACAAAAACATAAACATCACCGCACACATCGTTCGACGAAAGCGCAAACGAAAACGGTGAAGGACGTAGGCGTCAACAAGACTTTGCGAAATGTAAGCACCGAATACGATAGTACACGTAATAATAGCCTAATAACGACCGAAACGATGACCGCCGATGTGCCACAACTTAGTAAATGTCTTTGTCCACCTAGCAATAATGCGCGAATTGAACAGATGGAGATGCAAACTAAGCGGGATGAGGAGGGAGGTGAAGGTGGTGTTAATAATGGTGAGGAGTTTGCTGCTACTACTACTACAACACATGCAGGAGGAACATGCTGCAAGTGTACGCCTCAACGTGATTGCCTAACGGGAGGAGTAGGAGGAGGACAGGGAGCTTATGGTGGTCGTAGCGGCAGCTTATACGATTACATTTTGGATGAGAATGGACGTCCGATACGACGGCGCGGAGAAACTGGTAACAATTACGACGATTACGATTATGATGAGACTGGACGTCCGATACGACGGCGCGGTCCTGGTAGTGGCAGCTACTACGACGATTACGATTATGATGAGAATGGACGTCCCATACGACGGCGCGGACGGAGTATTCGCAAAGACGATGATGGCGCGCCGAGTTTCGGACTTGATTTAGATGAAGTTGGGGGAAGTGGAGGAGGTGGAGTTAGAGGTCCTGGCGCAAGATTCGGTGCCGGCGCTGCTGGTGTTGGCGGCCCAGGTAGTGGAAGGGATGGATTTGGAGGTCCAGGTAGTGGAGCGGATGGATTTGGCGGTCCAGGTAGTGGAAGGGATGGATTTGGAGGTCCAGGTAGTGGAATAGATGGATTTGGCGGTCCTGGCGGTGCTGCTGGTCCAGATGGTGGCAAGGGTGGTGGCGCTGGCGGTTTGCCGGGCAGGGCCGGTGCCGGCGGTTTGCCGGGCAAGGATAGTGTTTATGGAAAAGGTGGTGCCGGAGGATGTTGTAACATGGGCATGCTTAAGGCGTTCCGCTTTATCCCTTCCGTTAATCGTAAACTACTCGAACGACAAGAGATAAAACGTGCTACGGAGAAAGAAGCACGCCGCGGCGATCATCTCGTCGAAAATGCTGATGAACTGTGTACGTGTGAGAGAGACGCACGTCCAGGCGATGATAAATGGCGATGCGTGCCGACGTGTCGGGCAAAGTGCGAAATTCCACAAATTTGCGTAAACTGCAAGTGTGACCATCCATGTCCGCCGCAATGCCAAACGGTGAAGCGCAAGTTTGCCGAATGCTTGTGCGAAGATAAGTGTGAGGCGTGCACAAAGCGTGGAGAACGATCGAAAGCAGTCGGAAGGGAATTGGCCCAGACGTAATCTTACATCGTCATACATCATTCAACATCAACATTTAAAAACAAAAATTTATTTTGACATATTTGACACTGTGTCAAAATTACAAGTATAATTTTAATTTTGTGAAGTATATGGCTTGACTAACGCAAAATTAATAGTGGGGATGAGATGAAGTGTTATGCAATTATTAAATTAACCCCTAAGAAGAAATTTTTGTAGATTAAATTTTGTAAATATGAAGTATGGAAAAAAATTTTAAATCTAAAATACCAATACGAATACGTACCGATCAAATATGTTACAAATGTAAGTGTACTGGCGGCTGTACGCCGGAATGTGAATTGGTGAACAAGACTCAAGATACGCCACCGTCACCAAAGCCGCTAGTATGCGCCTGTTCGTCGACGAGCGCCGCAGCGTCTCGAAATTGCCGCAACAGCAACATCTCGGTGCGCTTGTGTAAGGTGTGCAAGTGTCGGCATCCATGCAACGAAAAATGCGAGGCGAAAAAATGCATTTCGCAGGCGCGATGCAATCGCTCAAGTTCGATCCGAATGACCAAGTCGATATCGAATCGCAGCGCGTGCAAGGAGCGCAGCGTATGCTCGTTCAAAATGCGCATCGAGTACGAACGAAAGGCGACGCCCCAATTGCAGCTGGTGGACGCGCAAGACTATGATGAGGTGCAGGTGATTTCGAAGCAGGTGCCGGCAGTGATGTTTGCCTCGTCGCCGCAGATTTGCGATCCGTGCGACTGCGTAGGTGAATGTCCGTCGGCGTGCGAAAGCGCCAAGAGGGAGTTTTTTGATAGATTGCGAAGGTTGCGTGACTCTGACGATGAACCAGCCGCCGACGATACCAACGAGGAGATATCGGAGATTCCACATGCAGAAACGCCTGACGAAAAGATGGCGGAGGAGGTGGCAAAGGAGGTGGGGGATGGGAAGGTAACGGAGACACACGACAATGAAGCGTCATCCCCAACCGAAAAGCAAAATGGTGAGGCAAAATGTGAAGAAAAACCAGAAACCCAAGCATGTGACCTGCCGAATTTAGACTATTCGACGTTCGATAACGATTCACTGGTATCGGACGTCGAACGCGAGGAACAAGAGCAGGGAACGAGCGATTTGGACGTGCCTGCCGTGGAGGTGGATATGGTTCAATCGATGCCAGCGCCACCCACCAAGCTGCCAAGCCTGCCCGTTGAACTGCCGCTTGAGGCGTCACAGATGAGCGCATCGGCGAGTTGCGACCAACCGCCGGAAGATACCACCGCCACCGCAACGATCACCGACGACGCGGACGTCCAGAATAACACCTTGGGCGATGAAACGACGCCCGAACCGGAAACGGACACTATCACGGCAACACAGACGGCTGAAGCAACGGCGACACCAACACCGACAGGAACAATAACAGGCGCAACGGGGACGGGGACGGGGACACCGACCTCGCCCGACGAGGACCTGGAGTCGGATGAGAAGAAGGTGGAGACGATACTGATGCCGCCGGCGATGGAAGAGAAGGCGTGCGAGGTTTGCGAATGCGTACCGACCACGTTTTGTAAGCCAATTTGCCAGGAGCGCCTCGCCATTCAGCAGCACATGAAGACGGTGGAGCAGAATACCACACGTTTGAAGTTTAATCCGTTGGTGCCATGCGAGCCATGCAAGTGTGAGACGCCAAAGAAATGTAATCAGGCATGCATGACTAAGCACGGTTATGGCCGTAAGTCTTCAACGGACAGCGTTGATAAAGCCAAGGTAGGAGGAAAACGCTCATTTGGCACCGGCTGTCCACCGAAATGTCGTCGTTATGCCGATTTAATGCGCATCGGTGCGATCAAACAGACGCAACAGCAAACTGAACGCACTGCATCCGCCATTAAAACACAAGCGTCGATTGGAACTCTGCCGGAAATTTGTTCAGCTTGCCGTCGCGACGATATGAGCCGTAGTGCGCAAGTGCGCAAGTCATTGTTTACACGCCGTCGCAACTATACGATGGTTACTAACGCCGTATGTAATTGCGGCCCATCGACAACGTCAACGAAAGCACCACCGTCGTCCGACACTTTCAGCTGCGCCTCAGAATGTAAATGTGAAGCGGCGCAGTACAAGAAGGATGCAGCAGTCTGCTCGGAACCCTGCGATTGTATCAAGAAGCCACCGCAGGACCCGCCGAAGTGCACGTGTATTGACCCCACTCCCCTTTCACAAGCACAAGCACAACCCGCCCCACCACCATCAGACACCGCCTGCAATCATTGCATAGCCTTGCAAGGCGACATGGGGAATAACGTGGAGATGACATGCACGTGTTCGGTGATGTGTCTGCACAATGGCGAAGAGACCGACGCCAACGAGCTAGACAGCGAGATATCATCATGCGTATGCAATAGCGATGCGCGTCCGGATGTCAACGATGATGCGTTTGAGCTGTCACGCATCATGGACGAGATTGGGTGCGCGTGCGAGAAAGCCGAATCGCTACGCGCGCCCTTTATCAAACGCGCCTCGTTTATGCAAACGAACAAGGCCGCGCTGCAGGATACGATTACACGCTTGTGTGAAAAGTGCCGACTGAAGGATCAATATATCGATTCCATGATCGTCGACCTCAAGCATCGCACCAACAGCGGCATCTTTGAGCACTTATTACGCGATTTGGCGTGCAGCGATCGGCCCGTACCCGACTTTGATCGAACGCAGATTGCCAACGCACTCGTTCGACCATCGCTGCCGTCATACTGTCACTGTATGCATACGTCGTCACCGCCGCATATCACCGCTGCACCATCGAAATCAGTCGCAGCACCGCCACAGTCATGCTTCCAGCCAACACCGCCAGCGCCAATCTTTCCGCAAACACCACAACCGCCACCCACAGCGACACCGCCACCGCCGCCCCCCAATAGCAAATCATCATTCTACAATTACT
The DNA here is from genome assembly GCA_030264715.1 of Adinopsis sp. GC000173. Lineage (NCBI taxonomy): Eukaryota > Metazoa > Arthropoda > Insecta > Coleoptera > Staphylinidae > Adinopsis > Adinopsis sp. GC000173. Next base: position 9,878 of record JARJDW010020625.1, read on the forward strand.
ATGCGTCGAAGCAGTCATCCCACCTACCGCCACAACCCGCATCAGTGCCCACGTCGCCGCGCTATAGTCGCGCTGTTGACATGTACGATAATTCATTGAATAATAGTAGCGTTAATACGTATCCGTTTAAGATTTGCAACGTGAAACGTATCAGCCACTGTAGCATTTTGGTGCGCTGGATTCCGCCGTGCAACAATTTGATTATCGGCTACGAGCTGTACATAAACGGTCAGCTCAAGTCGATCATCTACGATCGAAAGCGGACCGGAACGGTAATTGATGCGATCAGCTTGACGCACACGCTCCAAATTGATATTTATGCGATGACGCGCAACGGACGCTGTATACCGCCAGCTGTTGCCATTTATGAAATATAAATATAAATTAATTAATTAGCTATTTATTAATTACATACATAATTAAATAATACAAGTAGACTTACGAGTAATATCTGCCACTGATTTATTATTGAATATCCATCTTTGTCAAGCTGCAAATTTAAATTCTAAACGATGCAAGCGATACTTGAAAAAAAAGGGGAAAAGCACGCGCACAGCAAAACACACCACACCAAAATAAAAAAAAGGAAAAATGTCTTTTACTGGACGTGCACCAACGTTTTTTTTTATAACTCGCTTGTAATGTAACGCTAGGAAAGTCTGAGAATTGAACTTAAACGAATTATTATTATACCTTATAATATGTTGGGAAATACAGTGTTCCTGATTTTATTAAAACAAAAAAATATATATAATGCCTACTTAAATAAATTATACTCCTTTTCAATTTCTATCAATGCATTTTAATGTTTGTATTGTTGTAAGAGAGTAATTTTTGTATGGTCATCGCAATGTGAATGATATTGAAACGACTCTAATCAAATTTACTTACTTAGTAACTTATTGAAGCAACTGTAATTGGAGTAGAAACAGTTGTAGAGTTCTACCGGTCCACGCGATTCTTTTCTCTATATTACTGAAATCGTAACTGGTTCCCCTTATTTATTTGGGATATATGGGCTATAATCCAGGGACGCCACTGATTTTGGGAAGCTTAAAATATGTTTTTTATATTCAACTACTTCCGCCTATTATTCAAATTGTTTGGGGCGTTTGAAATTTGTTAGACGACTCTTAATTTGTAGTAAACTGGTTATTTGTTTTCGCTCTTAAAGCAAGCATTGGTTCCTATGGCAATCAATATGTGAGTAATATTGAAACGTTTTCATTCTTAAAAGAGGCCTCTAGAGTGAAACTGGTTGCCTAGTTTTTAATGCATTTTTTATAACCATTTTAACATTAGAAAATTTTGCAAAATGAATGAATTTTTGATGAGATAATTTTCTACCTTACGGATGACGTAGACAGAACTCAACCTATAGATAATTGTTCTTCCTACATATTTATATTTATTGTTAATAATAATGATGTTTGCATTAATCTGTTTCTTTTTGATACATTTTAAATAATAAATATTGAAAAAATAAATTGTGATATAGATTTGTGTAAAAAATAAATAAATTCCTCGAATATTTTAGATACTAACATTTGGAATTATAGAAACAATTTATGAAATTATAAAATGTTTGTTTCAATCTTATATAGATATATTTGAATTCAAAATAATACGATGCTACCAAATGTATTCGTCAACGCTTATAGAATCGTATCGTAGAATAATTTTTTCTACTGCATTTGGTTTCGTTCCATTCTCAGTTGATTATTTCGATTGTTTACGTTTGAGTTAGTCACGTGCTCTAGAGGCCTCTTAATTCATTTCATATATTTTGTTTAATATATGAATTTTTTTATAACAACACAACACAAAAAGGAAATATATAGTATATGGATATGTGAATTTTATATTGCTTTTTGGAATATAGGGAAAAATTAAAAACGTATTGATTGATTATTTTGTAAAATAAATATAATCTAATAATTATATAGGATAGTACCGCACATAGGTATTGTTAAAAATACGTTTATTGCGTTTTATAGCAAGCGAATAATAAACAATTATATATTATATATTTACCTATTTAATTCGACTAGAATCTGTGATGTAAGGACTACCAAAAGGAATAACAATATTATAAAATCAGCGATGTGCGTTGAAAAATTATGATGTTTAGGTAAGGCAATATCTTGTATAGATAAATATTGCAACTTTTTCCAATTGTTAATTTGGCGAAATAAAATGGTGTGTAAAAAGATGTAATATGCTTTCAAATTTTAATTCCTACTACTATTTTAAGAAGTGACTTATTCGTATTTTTGAGTTATATTTTTTTATATTACTTGTCACTTTTTATATTTTTCTTTAAATATATTTTGGCAGTATATTAAAATATTAAACAAATTTTGGATAAAATCATGTTTTTGTATTGTTTAAGTTCACTGTGAAAATTCTTTAAAGATTAAATAGCATTTATTTTAGTAAATATTACCCCAAAATAAATTGTTTTCTAACAAATAATCAGTAAGCCAGCTTTCTCTAATATATTTTTCTATTCTATTTCAAATGTGCTAATAATATGATATAATAAAATAACATACCAACATATGCTACTCTACACTTGTAAAAATCGTAACACACTTTTGAAATCCTCGATAAAAACAAGCAGTGTAAACAAACTATATAGCCATCAAATTACAGATCAGTATAGAGGATAGCATTAACAATTTAGTAACCAAAAGCATTTTGACAATATCTTGAACCAGGTTTTCTAAATGATCAATTCCCGATACTTATTTGACAGAGTGTATACTTAAAAGTGTCTTTTTCAATTCAAAAAACTTGAATTGATTTTATTAAAAAATATAGTAACCGTTAAGTACTACAATATTCTAAGTGAAATATTTGAAAAATTGCAAAGTAACATATATTGTTTAACTAAATCATTTGTTTATATTATATAGAATCGAAAAATGAATTTGGGAAAGCTGGTTTACTTTTTGTTTACTAGTAAAGCAAAATATTTTGGGGCTATTATCTCAAAAGTGTAATTTTAATGCTTGATTATAATTATAGAAAATGACTTTTTAACGCCAACAAATTCGTCACCTGTGATGTGTAAATGCAATCAAACTGAAACCTATATTGACATTATTTTCATTTATTTTGAAATGTTAGATTGATCTTCCATAATTAGTAGGGGTTCTTTTTTGGAGATTGGGCATCACATGTAAACTAAACTCGCAGCTAAAGTAGCTGCGTCCCATTCTAAGCGTGCAGCCTCTTAAATACGTGCGCTCTTGCTGACAATATTTTCTATTCCCTTTGAATGTGTCAGGGATTTATGAGCTTAACGTAAACATACCCCACTTAAGTAACATGCTGAATGAATTTATCAGCTTGTAGGAAGATGTAGCCGCGCCGCAAAAAATTGACAAACAATTTTTTCTTTTTTGAATTTCTATTCTTCCGTAACTGTAAAATCATTGTTTTTAACAAAATCGTTGTTTCTATTTAATCGGTTATGACGGGTTGCGAGGATTAGGTTAGGTCAACAGACCGAGTTTGATGTCAATTAGGGTCTAATTGACATCAAACCTAATCCTCGCAACCCGTCTAATTATTAGAGTATCCCCCCCCCCCCCTGGGAGAGTTGGTATGAAATGTTGGAAAAAAATTCTGTTTCAGTTAAGCCCATAAATTACTGACACATTGAAGGGGAATAGAAAAAAACAGCAATAGCGCACCTGCTTAAGAGGCTGCACGCTTAGAATGGGACGCGGAGAGTAAAATTTTCAAGTGCCGCCCTATCTCCACAAAAGTAAAAAACAAGTACAAGTATTACAGGAAAAAATCATATTATTCTCCTGTTAGTCGTCAAAACGTTCTTTTATGAAATACGAAATACTATCCTAATCGTGTATACCACTATACCTCGATATATTATTATTATTAATTTATTTCTATGTTTATATTGTTTAGTTGTTTAAATGTGTTAATTTAAGTTAACAGGATGTTTTTGTTTATCTTTAATATTTAAGTTTGCTAATTGATAATATATAATCAATGCTACTAGGGAATTTCTTTGTTCTTATCCATTTTATCCTAGTCCAATTCTTTAAGCAAATATAAAATAGTATATTAAGACCTAGTTATAATTCATTATATTCATTATTAATAATAAATTCATTCTATTCAGAAGTGTAATCACTCAATATTATTAGTATAGTTAATAAATATCTTAAAACTTCCAAGAGAACACAACAATCGTAAGAATAACAAAAAAACGAGCCTTAATTGGTTGCTGCTAAAAAATCCAAAAACCAATTCTCGTACGATATTAGGATTTGTGGGAGGGTGCTATCGCTTTCCGCAATGCCATCTATGCGACTTTTCTTACAAGCTTTGTCGACTAGCACAGCCTTAAGAAAAAAATATATATACCCATATGTGTTGTTAAAATAAAGCATGTTATAAATTACGATAACGTGTCGTAAGTAAACAAAATTCTGGCGAGTAAGCAGTAAATTCATTATGACGCAGTTTTCGATTATTTTAATATCATATTACTGATAAATTTTATTTTGCTTATCTTCAAATATTTTTTAGTTATTGTTTTGGCGCCCGTCTTGTATTAGCGCCCTACCGACATACGTAGACCTAGAAAAAATGATCAGAAAGAGTGCACGTGGTAAGAGGCAGCACGTTTAGATGTGACGCTACGAATTTAGTTTACATGCGTTTTTCGTCATGCGAAACGGTACCAATAATTTACATTACTATATCCTTATTCAGTCTATATGTTACAGGAACAAATATTCGCGTAATAAATTTCAAATACAGCGAGTTTAGTTTAAATGCATCTTGTTTCATGCGAAACAGTACCAATTTATTTATAAAAATAATAAATGTTGGTGATTCATGTCATTATTTATTCAAGTATGATAAATTAATTTAACTCGCCTCTTCTAATATATTGCACAATGTTAGAATTTCCTCAAGTTCATGTGTCGTAATTTTAATTGATATGGAACTTGTCACAAAATTGTTAATAACTTTTAAAAATAACTACGACCATTGAGGTGCTGCTATTCCACCATAAACTACATTAAATTACAAACAAATCCATGGTGGTAACATTGAAAAATAATTATAAATAAAGAAGTTATTGTAAAAAATTTATTGTTTTACATTTTAATTATTATCTATGTAAATTATCTGCGACCATTGAAAGATCGGCAGTGGGATACATTCTCGATTAAATGGGCAACATTTGTGTGAAGAAAATATAAGAAAAAGTTTATAAATAACGAAATTATAAACATTCAAAATTTATTATAAATTATAGAAAAAAGGTGCTGGGAGAAAAGGTGCTAACTTAACGCCGGTATCAAAATTAAAAATTCATCTTGTACATATCAAANCAAATATTGCGAATCCCGAAACAAAATTCTTTACTATTATTCATTTATTTTTACAAATTAATAAAGTTTAAAATGTATATAGCAAATAAATCCGTGTTTCATTAGTTTTGTACAAATTAGTGCAAATAAAATCTATCCAATCCATATCCATTTTCCTTATTTTTCAAAATATTATATAATATATCATTTTTTATTATATTTTAACAAATTTATCGGTAAGATAAATTAGACAGCTACACATATGTAGGAATAATTAATAAAAAGTTCATTAAAACTCGAATTAAATATTAATTTAATATTAATTAATTTGACTAACAATTTGAGGAAAAATATGTTTCGCTTAAAGAATATGTGACTCTATCAAATGTACATATTTAGCATATTTGAATGCAACGCAAGCATAAATATCCCACCACATCATAATCAGTTCGAAGTAGGTAGATTGGAATGGATTCCTCTTAAAATTATGCAGCGTCCCCATATAGTTTCTTCCGAATCGAAAATGGCATATTTTTGTATAGGTAAACGCTTTAATTATTCATTGCTAATTTTGAGAGGCCTCTAAAGTGGATTGGGTTGTCTAGTTTTTAATGCATTTTCTATGGCATTTTATACACATTTTTTCTCTTAAAATTGCAATTTAGAATTTTATTTTATTTTTTAGCAGAAAGAGAAAACTTGATCTAAAAGTTCCGAAAAAATTATTTCTACGTTGTTGACATCTTCACTAATTAAATAATAATAATATTTAGGGTTTGTATGTCCGCTATTTATCTCGTCGAAGCAGTTGTTTATATTATATTCGGCAGCATCACATTTTTCGTAGAAATTGCATCAGCATTTATTAAGAGTTTAGTACTCAAGTTAGTAAAAGAAATTTATGTGCCGAACCATGTACAAGTAATTACATAGTTTACGTCGTTTACATTATGATAGCGACAGCCATTATGGTAGGAGAGAGTAGGGGTGATATTCGTTATGAGCTTGGCATACAGCCTTCCCCGCCTTCCCCGCAGTAGTAAGTTCAACACAGCAACAGCAAGCAGCAAAATAGCAATCAGCGTAGTTGTTATATAGGCGTTTATAGTGGCGTAATTTTTATACTGTGATTACGTATAATTTAAATGAAATGGTTTAGTGCAATTCGCAATAAAAATAAGGGTTCCGTTTCGCTAGAGCAACATCCCATGTAAACTGAACTGCCAGCTAAAATTGCCGCTTCCCATTCTAAGCGTGCAGCCTCTTACCTACGTGCGGTCTTTTTTTGTACTCCCTTTGAATGCGTCAGTGATTT